>APFE030576191.1:83611-94527 GCA_000404065.3 Pinus taeda | reverse complement strand
AAATAAGGAGTTTTATAATTTTTTAAGTGTTTTAATACATATACGCGGGTTGGGTATATATGAACCCGCATACACACGCGTTTAACTCAGGGCAATGTTGCGTACAGGGAATAAAACACTGTTTTTTAGATTTTGGACAGGTCTGGAAGGAGGGGTTGCCCTAGGCCATGAGTGCAGTATCACAAACCATAATAGTGAGATTTGGAGCTATAACAGTTTTCAACTAACAGATTGCTTTCTATGAGTGTTTCCATGTCTCCAGGTATCACAAGTGATGATGTTGGCTTGTTGGGGCCTGACATAGGTTCGGAGTTAATTAGCCAAACAAATCCCTGCACTATTGGCCCTTTCGGCAATAGTCCGCGGAGTGCGGACTGAGGTCTCACCCAAAGTAGTATGGGAGGGTGTTGGAACTAGGTTTCTACACCCTTGAGATGTCTGAGAGGTTCAAATAGTCCAACTGTTTGTCGCTATGTGCAGGTTGCTTCACGCACTTCCCAGGCCTTTGAGCCATGATCTAATTGCCTTCGCACAGCCCTAATCAGGGGCTGTTGGACTTCTGCGCTACTGGAGCAGCGCTCTGCACTATTCTCCTAAGTCACACTTGAGATCTTACTTATCTTCCTATGCCTAGTCAATTATCTTCATGCAACTGGATGTCTCACATTATATTTATTTATACAACACATTCATAAGAGTTCACGTAGCAATTAAACAATACACTTCCAATTTATACACAATCATACATTAAAACAGGAAAAGATACACAAAAATATGGTAAACTTCTCTTTATTAATTCTCCCAATGGTTATAGACTTGACCTTCCCTGTGCACTCAGCTACAAGGGTCCGCGCACACAACTGTGGACTACTAGGCCTCTGCGCACTCAGCTGCAGAGCCTTCTCCTACTCTACGACCCAAAGACACACTTTACACTTTGACTCAATCATCTTTACTCCTTATGCTTCCATTCTATTAGTTATTCTATACACTTAGAGAGTCACTCTATTTATACAATCCCATGGTCTACGAACCATGGGTAGGTCTATCAAGCCGACATTATATTACAAAAACAAGGGCAGATAGCCCTGTGACTCTATTATGACTTTGCACTCCACACCTATAATTCACAGAGCTTTTACAAAAGACTTGGTCAAAACTTGGGCTTTAAGCCCCAAAACATGCCTTGGGGGGATTCCATGCCCAACAGGCCCCTAACACAAACATCGTGACTCACCCTCAAGTCACTCTGTTGGTGTGTAGATCTTTGTGCGAAGTCCCTCCAACTCTGTCCAAACTGCTGCAAGGTTTGCAGCGCACTGAGCGGCTGCCTTCTAGATCTCCTAGACGTGTTGTTCCGAGACCACGGTGTCAGAACTACTCTCATGCTTCTGTGCTTGTGTCCCATGCATCTGTTTATAGTCCCTCACCTTCATTCATATTCTTGGAGCGCGAAGACTATGCTTCTGCCAGCTAGTTAGGTAGTCGGGCCACTTGTGTAGGGCTTCAATCAGCTGCCATTCACTTTTCCTGGGAAAGGCTCTCCATTTAGCTTGACTAGCTATACCGCGCCTCCATCTATAACTGCCTTAACAACATATGGTCCTAGCCAATGCATTCTGAACTTTCCCAAGAATTTATCAAACTTACTTTCATACAACAACAATAAATTATTTACCTTAAAGGTGCGCAACTTAATATGGAAATCGCGGTCCAGCATACCTGTGAGCACTGCTATGCGTAGACTAAGTACAATATACTCCATTGGAATGACAACTTCCATGCCATAAACAAACTGGAAAGTTGTTTGTCCCATCAGTTTCTTGCATGTTGTCCCGTAAGCCCATAGCACTGCAGGTTCACGTAGGTCCCAATCACTCCGTTGTGCATTGCATACTTTGATCAGCACAGTCTCTAGTATTTTGTTGAATGCTTCCACTGTCCCATTGGCTTGTGGGTGATACAGTGTGCTTTTCTAATGATACACCTGAAACTCTTCTATTAGCGCACTGATGGGTTCGTTCAGGAAATGTGTACCATGATCACTCATCAAGATTTTCGGACATCTAAATTGAGTCAACATGTGTTCAAACAAAAACTTCACAATCATGGCAATCATGCAGTCTTTGACCAATTGCGCTTCTGTCCAACGAGTCAGGTACCCTGTCGTGGTGATAATGTATCTCACGCCCGTCTTTCCCTAAGGTTTGATAGGTCCTACAAAATCGATTGCCCACTTTTCGAAGGGTTGTAGCATCATTTGTGGATTCAATGGCATCTTGTTCCTACATGATTGTTTACCTATCCTTTGACATATATCACAGGCCTTACATTGTGATTTTGAATCCCGATGAAGGGTTGGCCACCACAGCCCTGCGCAGAGAATCTTTTGTGCAGTCGCTCGTCCTGCATAGTGTCCTCCTGCAGCACCCCCATGCGCTTCTGCGAGGATCTGAATTCGTTCAATTTAGGTACATATCTTCACAGTATCTCATCATTACCCATCTTGTATAGGTGCCCCGCAATGACAAAAAAATCAACCGTGTGCACCCCTAGTTCCTTTTTCTGCTGGATGGAGTATTCCTTCGATGCAGTTCCTGTTGTCAGAAAGTGGATTATATCTTCAAAGTTTCCATCTGTGAAGCACATGCAAAGAGTTTTACATAAGGTAATCCTTCCTCCAAATTAGTAGGTTATTCGCCCGTCTCAATTTGTGACAAGTGATCCAGTCCTACATTTAGGCGTCCAAGCTTCACAATGAACTCAAAATCATATTCTAGGAACAATAAGAGCCACCTGCGTATGCGCCCCCCCAACACAGGCTTATTAACCAAGTATTTTTGTGCGGAATGGTCTGTATACATCTTGAAATGTCCCCCTAGTAAATAGTACTGGTATTTTTGGAGTTTGTACACCGTAGCCAACCCCTCGCATTCAGTTGTGGAATAGTTCTTTTCCTCTTTAGACAACCTGCGACTTGCGAACGCGATAGGGTGATACAAGCCATCTCCACCCTCCTGTGTGACTACTGCTCCCAGCGTTATACATGACGCGTCAACATGGACATGAAACTCCACATCCCATTTTGGGAAGACCAAGATTGGCGCAAAGGCCATTTTCTCTTTTAGTACATCCAGGCTCTTCATGCAAATATCATTCCAACAGAATGTGACATCCTTTTTCAACAGTTTCTCCATTGGTGCGGTGATCTGAGCATAGCTTTTGATGAAATTCTTGTAGTACCCCGTATGTCCCAAGGTAGCGCACAACTATTTAATACTTCGTGGTGCTTCCAAATTAAGAATTACTGCAATCTTCACGGGGTCTACCATTAGTCCCTATTTGCATACCACATGTCCTAAAAGGTTCTCGAAGGTAACGAGGAACATACACTTTTTGAGGTTCAACGTGATTTGGTGTCTTTGACAAGTATCCAGCATAAAGTGTAAGCTTGCTACATGGTGCTTAACCAATCCAAATACATTCCAATTATCTAGATAGACCTCTAAGAATTTGTGGTTATATTCTTTTAATTCTGCAACAATTATGCATGAAAAGATGGTCGGTGCATTTTTCAACCCAAACAGAATAATGGTGTATTGAAAGCATCCCCACTTAGTCGCTAAGGTGGTCTTGCTCCTGTCTTCCAGTGTGATTTTGATTTGGTGGTGCCCTGAGAACCCATCAGCAAAAGAATATGCTTCTTGCCCACCGATATTTTCTAATACTTCATCTATGAACAGAGTTAGGAATGGGTCATGCACACATGTGTCATTTGATTTCCTGAGGTCCACGCATATTATTATCTCACCCTTCTGCTTATTTTCCTACACTACCATAGGGCTTACCCAGTCGGATTATTCCACTGGCTCAATGATCCCCGCTGCGAGCATTTTGTCTAGTTCTACGCGAACCTTTTCCTTGTACTTCGGATTCAAGCGGTAAGACCTCTACTTAACCGGCTTCTAGTCGGATTTTAAGGTGATCTTTATCATCCCTAAATCGCCAATGATTCTTTTAAGTCTGTGACCTTGGTTGGGAATAAGTCTTGGTACTCGCGAAGTAACTCAGCCACCTTATCCACCATCGTGTCATCCCAGTAGGCGCCGAGCGTTACATACTTTAGTTCAGCCTCCATACAAATGTTTACCTACTTCGTTTTTACCGATGCAGTTATGTTAGGGTCTTCAATCAATAGCCCTTGAACCTCGCGATAGCCCTCATTTTCTGGAATGTTAAATTTTTGCGGATCCTCATCGTCTTCTCCAATATTCACATTGTAACACTCCAGCGCGCAGCTCAGCTGGGTCACCCATTCAGGCTGAAGCACTTGGCTCCTGAGGTATTTTAAAGATAGCTACTTTTAATACTTGTAGCACATAATCAACAATATCCCACCAATGATCCTCAAGAGTGAAGGTCAACAGGAATCCTTCACGCAGGATATCACATTCGTTCTTTCCATGGCAGTGCTCTATCTCTATATACTAGTTCATGGGTATATTATCCAGGGTATGGCAGAACAGGTGCACCCACTCAGGTTGTGGCTCTTCCCTATAGACCTTTGTCCATTTTGTGAGGTGCACACACAGATCATCCCATCCGTCATACTTGTCTTTTGACCGCATCTAAGGCTTTCCAAACTGCATGTGCATCATCCTTCTGCATTTGCGCCAGTCCTCGAAACTTCTTTGGTGTGTACCCCACAACCTCTCGAACGTACCGCGTAGTACCCACTTCAAAGCTTCGAAACATTGTTATTCTAACACTTCTCTTTCAAATCTACTCAGGAGTCATCCACCTCACTTAATCCATCATACGTAGGCATATCCCTCACCTTCGTCGATACACAACACAATGATCTTATCATCATGTTACATTTCAATGTGGTTACCTCGTGTAACTGGTTCTGCCATCATTCTATTTCCTCTGAATATGATGTGCATGAGCTTTCGCACTCCCATGAGATTCGTCCATCCGTGGTAGGATTCACCCAGTCTTTCTCTCGCGCAGCTTTCTTGTAGATGTAGTCCAAGTCATCGTCACTGTTGTAGTTGCACACTGGTTCTCTGTAGCGCGATCCTTCTGCAGGGTCCAAAGGTACAACTACGCGCAGAGACTTCTTTTCAAAAATCATCTTGCGCTTCTTCATATTTATCACCCCATTCATTTCAGTGGCCCAACCTATTCCTAATAGTGCAGGGTAGGGATTGTTTTCATCAACAATCTCTATCAATTCGAAATCATCTAGCACGCTTGCTCCTTGATATCCACTACAAGTCCCTGCAATCTCCACATAGGTAGGATCTTTTGCTGGTTCAACATTCGTAGTTGGATAGGAGACCATTGCAGTGCAGGCCTTCCCATGTGCTCCCATGTCTGCTTTGGCAGGATGTTCGTGTCCGATCCTAGATCCAGAATCACTTGGTCCATCTCATATTCTCCAATCTGTGTGGTCAATCTCATCTCCCTTCCTGTTTTCATTGTGTGCTTTCTGAGCTTCCAGACTATGCGTGGTTCTCCTTGCATGGTCCCAGAATATCTATTTATGAGTTCTTGCAACTCCTTTACAGCCTTGCTATCGCGCAACAACTTCATGCATGTTTCTAGGAACGTGGTGAGCATCGATGGGTCCATTTCCGGCTCCAGTCTGTCTTCACTTCCTGAAGTGGAGGTATCATCGAAGCTCTTCTTAGCTTCCATGAAGGTCTCCTTAGCGTGCTCCAAATCAAAAATTGGTTCCTTCGTTGGGGCCTTGCAAACCCAAGTACTTTCTTCAGGCTACTTGCCTTTGTCATCCCCTATCATAATTCTACTTCGGTGCACAATATTCACAATAGGGTCTTCCTCATGCTGCTTAGACCTCATCATTTCCAGGTTCTGAGTCGGGTGAGGTTGGAGTTCTCCTTTATCGCACAACCTTGCTATCAGTGTGGGACAATCCTTTGTCTCGTGATCGTAACAATGTACAATACAAACATGATGATCACGTTGGATTTGTACAATCGCGGGCATAATGTCCTGGCCCTCTGTAATTGTAACATATTAGTTGTTTGTGACCTTTTCTCGATCCTCCTCCACCTTGACCTCGTCTGTGTCCCTGAAATATGGTTTGCGCCGTCCCTACGTTCCGGAAAAGGGGTCGCGTTGCGGCTTGAACTCTATAGGTAGGAGTCTGATCCATCATCAGCTTATAAATTCTATAGGTGCGCTCATCATGGCCTACTGATCTACAAAAATTACAAAGAAACTGCTGTGAAGTATGCGTATACTTCTGCAATAAATGGATGTTATCTATAGGATGATTTCCTCCTATCTGACAAATCACGCACCATAGTGCAGGTGCCGCGCTCAGTGCTGCTTTTTCCTCCGGTATCAATGGCATTAGCCCTCCTCCCGCGAGGTAATTCGCGAACACTGAGAAGTGGTCCTTGTCATGCCCCTTGCCCTTGCACTTTATGCACCATACCTCATCGTGCACTTCTGGGCGAGCTGCCTTGTCTTGTTTCAAACTTTGTATCTCAAGGCACAAGTTTTTCAACTGCACGTGAAGCTGCTGAACTCCCACATTGGGATCTTGTATCGGGGTCTCGTGCAATGTCATCGCAACCTCCAAGGCCTCGGCCTGAGTTGTCAGCCTCTTTTGTGACAGCGCATTCCTTAGATGCGACGTTAATGATGCTACAAACCATTCGCGGTGTTGTCCATCTATCAACGTCATGTTAGCTTCGCGAATTGTGCACTTCAGTATTTGATCTATATCCCAAGGGATCTCGTCTGGTAGCATTGTGATTTCTTTAAACCCAATGATCGATAATGCCTTTGACTTTGGCCTGCTAAATTCTTTGTTTAGAACAACTTGGATATCTGTGATCCCCGCATTTGGATTGTCATTGGAATACTTAATGTAACAAGTCAGCGTGTGATCCTGCAGAGTGCTAACCAATGTTTCTTTCTTTATATTGTCATCCACGACTCCCTACGCTTCCCATATAGCTTTTATAACGAACCAAAACTAGTCTGAATCTTCATTTCCTACTCCCTTGAATAGTGGCAACTTTATCGCGCTCGCCATAATGCTTCATGGTGCTGGCAGAGGTGGTATGGGTGAAGATGGGGGTGAAGACAGTGAAACTGGCAGTGGTGTGGGTGGGGGTGGTATGCACGGAATTCTCTGCCTTATCAAATTGATCGCACTTCTTGGTGAGACCATCACGAGCTCTTCTTCACCCCCTAGCAGAGGTGAAATCAAGGGGCTAGTTTCTAGTTCTATACTACCTTCATTTCTTTAGATTTTCCCACTTCACGTAGCCCCAAACATCAATTTATTTCCATAACTCACTTTTCGCACATTAGCATTTTAATCCAAGTGTTCAAAGATTTAACGTACTTAGCTCACGGCCCTTTGAGGAAGCATCGTTTTGCCTCACTATAATTGACTAAAGCATCTACCGCGAACTCAATGATGAATCCTCTTATGATTCAATCGATCTAGTGATCAATAGCACGCGCGATTTTATCCTCCGATGCTTCCAATCTACGCACTAATTCTAGAGTCCACACAATAGGTCTATCGAGCTTACACCTTCCTTAGCTATTTGCTAGCTTCGCGATCCACTCATATATCTCAGTAGGGAAATATGCGAAGAAGATTTCATGGATCTCTCTATATAAGTAGCAATCTAACCACTCTTCCTTTGATAGTCACAGATTCTTGTTTTCCTGTGCTGTGAACTCGTGAATCTTTCTGTCCAACCAATCTTCAATTCCTTTCTTTGTCGGATTCCAATAATACGACATCAGACATCTCTACGCAGATCCCGGTAACAAAAACAGAACAATTTGTTGACTTGTTTGGGCCTGACCTAGGTTTGGATTTAATTAGCCAAACAAATCCTTGTACTACTGGCCCTTTCGGCAACAGTCTGCAGAGCGCAGACTGAGGTCTCACCCGAAGTAGTATGGGAGGGTGCTAGAACTAGGTTTCCTCACCCTTGAGATGTCTGAGAGGTTTGACTGGTCCAATTGTCCATCCCCGTGCACAAGTTGCTTCGCGCACTTCCCAGGCCTTCGCACACCTGAGATATTACTTATCTTCCTATGCCTAGTCAATTATCTTCGCGCAACTGGATGTCTTACGTTATATTTATTTATACAACACATTCGTAAGAGTTCACGCAACATTAAACAATACACTTGCAATTTATACCCAAGCATACATTAAAATAGGGAAAGATACACAAAAGTATGGTAAACATCTCTTTATTAATTCTCCCAATGGTTACAGGGTCGCCCTTCCCTGCGCACTCATATGTGAACTTCTATGCCTCTACGCACTCAACTGCAGAGCCTTCTCCTACTCTATGACCCAAAGACACACTTTACACTTCGACTCAATCATTTTTACTCCTTATGATTCCATTCTATTAGTTATCCTATACACTCAGAACCTCACTCTATTTATACAATCCCATGGTCTGCAAACCATGGGTAGGTCTATCAAGCCGACATTATATTACAAAACCAAAGGCGGACAACCCTGTGACTCTATTATGACTTTGCGCTCCGCACCCATAATTCGCGGAGCTTTTACAAAAGTCTTGGTCAAAACTTGGGCTTGAAGCCCCAAAACATGCCTTGGGGGGATTCCATGCCCAACAGTTCATCTACCTCTCAGCAGTATAGGTACAATGGTTTCCAGGAGAGAAGAGACGAAGGCACTATTCAGAGCACACTTAGGGATGCAATCGATCAAATGTCCATGGACTTGCCTACCCACAAAGACATCAAGTTGTTCGTAGATAAGGACATCAAGATATGATAGTAGCAGCATCACAGTGAGCAACATCATGAAAAATAGTTAAAGACAACAATATCAAATTAAATGAATGCAAGAGGAGGGTTGTTGAAGCCACGGAGGCGGAACAAGGTTGCAAGCTCAAGTACTTCCATTGATGAAGCAACTTTGGAGACTCTGGCTACGAAGTAACGGCGCAACACGAAGATCGCGTGATTGTTGGCATTATGATACAAGTGTTGTCCTTGATGGAAACTCACTCATAGGTCAATTCAATTTTGGTAAAAGGAAACTCACAATACAATAGGTATATTTAGAGGTAACAGGGTAGTGGTATTGAAGAACAGGAAGATGGAACTAAGGTATACTGATCATAATAAATAAGGTAAAGGAAAAGGTTGATGAAAAGCAATTTAAGAAGTATACGTATACATGCACTCCCACAGGATGAAAAGCACGTACATGTTGGAAAACCAATGTTTTGGTCTGAGGTATTTGGTCCATGGTATTGACCCCAGGTATTTGCTATGTGGTATTAACCCTCGATATTTGGTCCAAGGTATTTGTCCTAAGTGGTTTTGGTCCAAGGTATTGACAAACGATCTAAGTATATAAGGAGGAGAAGATCAAGGGCTAAGTATGAAAGTAATGAATATCTTATGAAGTGTTATCTGCAAGTGTATGGGTTTCTAAGGAACACTTCTATCTGAAGTATATTTCATGTTGCAGGGGCTATGATTGTATTTTGATCTAAAATACTTTGTGCACCTTGAATTCAATATTGGATCAGGATCATCAGACCTGAAATGACTTATTGTTGAATGCTCTGATATTGGGCTAGATCTGATTATGTACACTTGTTTTATTCTTTAAATATCATGATCTGGGTTTGTCTGAAGTCCAAAAGTGTAGTGAAGTTATGAAGTAAGTATTTTGCAGATCTGTATGCTGGTTCGCTTTGGTGAAGGTGCGTATACATGCTGGTTTGGCTCTTCCAAGTAGCGCATGCAAAAGAAAATCTTGATGTTCAAGGATGACTGATCTATCAGATCAGTGTTGTTGTTTTACTGTTGTCTGTCAATGAAGTCTTCTTAGATCTGAATGTAAAACTGAATGAATAATGAGTTTGATATTTGATTGATTGATTGTAGAAGTGATCTCTATTGTTGTCTATGTAAATCTCTGTAAGTTAACAGTAGATAGTTACTATATTGTTGGTTGTTACAGACTTGATTCAAAATTTTACGTTTGCAGTAGTTTTGGAGGTATACGCAGGTTTGATTAACAGAAGTAGCGTATACATGTAGTTTGGGTTCAGCCAAGTAGCGTATACAGTCTGATGCATGGTTTTTGAGGTTACCGCTGGTTCTAAATGACGATATAGGTTTATGGGTTCAACACAGTATTATGGTGTGAGTGATCTAATTGTTTAGATTAACTGAATGTTGGTTGATGAAGTTTAAGTTTAAAAGTTGTTGATGGGTCCAGTATGAAAATTCATGAAACGTGGTGCCTAGAGGAAGAAAGAAGGTTGTAGGCTTCTATAGGTCGGTGCCTAGGTACTAGTAAACAAATAGTATAGTACAAGAGCTAGGGGGTTGCAACTCCCTTCCAGTAGAAGCTACAAAATGAGAGAAGGTTGTAGCCTTCTGCAAGTGGGTTCCTGCGTACTGGTATGAGTTTGCACCAGTATAAGATTGTAAGAAGATTTTCTTATTATTAAAAGAAGACAGAGATGACAGCAGTAGGTGGTTTTCACCCACATTGGGGTTCCACCTTAAATATTGGTGTTCATGTGTGTTGCTTGTGTGTTATTGTTTATTCTATTTTTACTGCACTGTCTAATATGTTACTGATGCACTGGTTTAAGATCATCACATGATAAATTGTCTAAATCACAAGTTATTTGGATATAAGTTGGTTTCTCTAATCACAGTTGCATGTACACGCTAGTTCACTTCACTAAAGTAGCATATGCAATTCTATTTTGGAAATGAAATTATTAATCTGATAATACTGATTCACCCCCCTCTCAGTATTATTTCCAACAATTGGTATTAGAGCAAGTCCTTTAGAAGAAGCTTGATTGCTTGAAGGTAGATCTCTCAAGATGAACAAT
>APFE030576191.1:30589-75707 GCA_000404065.3 Pinus taeda | reverse complement strand
CCCTTTGAGGTCTTTTTATACCTCTCCCAAAGTAGTTTTTTAGTTGGGAGTTGGTTGGGAACAGTTGGGCCACGGGCACTAACAGGTGATCAGCAGGTAAAACCTGTGATCTCCACCTGAAATTAAGGAGTTTTATATTTTTTTATGTGTTTTAATACATATACATGGGTTGGGTATATGCCTACCCACGTATACACGCATTTAACTCAGGGCAATGTCACGTATAAGGGATAAAACACTGTTTTTTAAATTTTGGACCAGGTCTGGAAGGAGGGGTTTCCCTAGGCCATGAGTACAGCATCACAAACCATAAGAGTGAGATTTGGAGCTATAACACTTTGTGGACACAAATGAGCCTCCTTTGATTTGAAAAAACTTTATATAGCCATGGCTTTTAATTTTTCATTCAAGAAAAACCACTTTGCTAATGTTTGATTTTCACTTGCTTTAGAAACTCTGTTTTTGGGCGGTTTGCTTTATTTTTGCCTTTGATGGACTAAATACTTTGGCATTTTGTTTCTTTTGTAGGAACTCAAGTAGCAGAGGCTTGGAAAAGTGACCAGGGCTGCTTATGAAATTATTACATATGAAAAAATGAAATTACATGAAACATATAAAAACTTTGTTTTTCCTCAAAACAGAGTTTTGAGGAAAAATCAATCACTGAGCATGTGATTATTGAAATTATTGCTGCTGAGACATTATTTGACCTCCTCATGTTCCTACTAACCATTATTGAGCATTTTCAACACCTTATTGATGAAACCCCAGACCTAATGAGACCTAAAACCCTAAAAATGACTTTTGCAGATTTAAAGACAAAAAATGACTGCATATGATCTAGATGTATGAAAATGAGTCAGCATGTAAAGAACATGAGGGAAAATGTATAATTTTTCCACTACCATTAGATGATCCATGATCCTAATTGAATGCATTTGATCAGATGAAACACCTAACATGCAATGCAATAAGAGAATTTGATCACTGATGGAGGGATGAATATACTGACATTAACAAGCACATTATCCAAGAAGTTGACTTAGAAACACCCTTCTAGTACCTTGAGTCTTGCATACATCAAGGGAAAGTTTCTCACTTTTGATGATAGGTTGACATCACTGGCCTTCTATCGAAAGACTTTGTATGGTGTTCGGCATCAAAACATTCATTCACACCATGCAGAATGTACTACATTACCTTGAGAATCATTATCATTATTGGTGATCTCTCTCATATCTATTAACGGTTGACATTATTGGCTGGTAATCAAACAGTGTCTTCCCATGTTACACTTCAGATCACATATTCACATGGTTAGACTCATACTTGAGAGAATGATTGAATGATATAGAAGAGCCCGGACCTAGTTTCATCCATTCGAGTTGAGATTTTAGGAGAGTACTGAATCATTTGTACAATGGATTTACATTTATTGTCATCCCATCATGCATCTATATCTTTATATGAATATTTAATTATGTACATGTAATCAAAAGTTTATATTCTGAGCATGGGTATGCCTTCCCTCAGCGATTCATTAAAAATCCAAAATATCATGATATTATGTATTATAATTAATGCAGGTCACCATCCGCTTTAGAACCTCCTCATCACATCGTAAAGCATATCACTTGACATTATCATTTTCGACTTCATGATTTAAGGGACAAATGTTATAGGTCTATTTCAGCACATCACTCCCAACATTGAAGTCACTATTAGGGCTCATCAAACCCTAATTCAGTTGCTACATGCCCTAAAAAAGTCATCACATTGAATGCCATCATTCCTGAGAGTTTCCTGGCCTGAAGACATCCTAAAATGGCTCCTTAAGGGAACAGTGCAGCCTTGGTCAAAGATAAATTCACTACAGAGCACTCAGGTCCATTCAAGCCTCCTCTACAGAGCACCTAGGCCCACTTTGACCTACGTTGGGCGAGATTGAGCGAAATCTTCATAGGGTTTTGGGAATATTCCTACATTATAAAGCATTCTAGAATATTTCCACCTCTTATCCTCTCCTATGAGCTCAAAATTGGATAGGGAATGAATCAAATGGACCCCTATCCTTTCATCCCTTCCTCCATGGAAACTAAGTCTCAAATTGGAAATCCATTCAATGCCCAATTTATGACAAAACCACCTCCATTTCACTATAAATTTAGCACTCATCATAGTGATCAGGGACTGGACTTTGAAGAATTGTAAGGAGATACTGTTGGTTTGAGGTTTGAGACCATAAGCAAGTATATTTATGTTGCTAGAGTGTTGTGATTTTGGTATGATGAAGTATTGAACTCAAGCTGGATGAGTGACATGGGATTAGACTTCTTTGGTTGTAACTCTTCCTTCTACATAATAAAGTTTTTTACACCTTTTTGCATATTCTTGTCTTTATGTATGATGATTATATGTGTAAATGCTTTCAATTCCATTTTCTTATAGTAGATAGATCTCTTGTTTTGATTGGGTTTTGTCCTCTGTTTATGATTGCAGGTACTAATCGAGCAAATTTAGTTCAAGAAGGAGCAACGAGAGCTATTCAAAGAAGACAAAGGGAAGCGAAAGATAACAAGTAGGTCCCTTGTCTTATTTATCTTATATAGGAAAAGGTTAAACTCTTTAATTCTATGTAATAAGTGTAACTACCCACTTAGGGAAGTTGTGCTTATCCGTAGATGCAAAATTCCACATAACAGGAGCTGGTGAAGATATATTCATTGCATGGAATTTTAGGGCTTTTGGGATGGGATAAAGCCCCTATTTTGTAATAGGTATCTGGTAGTAGTCCTTGTTTTATGGATCCATGGTATGTGGACCATATTTTTTGTATAGATGTAATGTATAAAAGGATATGTAATACCTTGGCGAAAGGAAATCATGAAAGTATGTAATGAAATATCGTAAGTGAATCTTTGTTTTCATGTCTGTAGCCTGTAGCTTTGGAGAAGGCTCTACAGCTAAGTGTGCAGAGACCTTGAAGAGTCTGCAACTGAGTGCATAGACCACCTGTAGCTAGGTGTGCAAGTTAGAGAATTGAATGTAATTGAATATCTATTTAATAAGGAAGAAGTTTTGGTGAAGTATTGTATCTATGTATATGTTAATTGTCTATTGTTGTGTATTTGATTATGTAGGCTTTTCACTAAATTATGTGAAGACCTATCAAATATATTTTTATGTGTTGGAGTTAATGCATTTCTGTCAACTAGTCATTTATGTGAAGTTACAAGATTGAAATAGAGTAGAATTAAATACACAGCGCCAATTCATGGATATCCCTTTGGTTACAGAAAATTTGTTCTACAACCTCCCATAACTACTTCGGGCGAGACTGTGACCTGTTTGCAAGTCGCTGCCGAAAGGGCCAGTACTTGAGGGTTTTATTGGTGTGTAGCACACTCTACACTTGGGTCAAGCCCCCTCAAACCAGCAAATGGTTATGTTGGTGGGACCAAGATCTACTTAAAGGGATATGCTTTGGCATCCATCAAATAAAAAACTGCAGGAGTGGGTCAAAAAAAATGAAAGAGAATTTGTAGAAAAAGAGAACAGAAACCTGTGTTTATCTACTAAAGCTTGGTTGTAGAGATATATCTTTGAAGATCAGTACGATATTTTATTTGGTTCATTTCCACATTGAATTACTTGAATGGACATATAAGTTAGATGAGCATAAGAATTGTTTCAAAGGCAAGGAACCTAAGAAGTGGAACCCTGATTTGATATAGCAGCTCAAGAGAATCAATAACATTATCTTAAGGGCTAATGATTTCTGGCTTGATAGAATTTTGGGAGGATTTATTACTAATTTCACGATTGACCAAATCGTGTCCTATAGCGAAGATGAACTAAGATTCTTCAAAGGACCACGAGGTAAGTTTTTAAATTCTCTGAAGCTTTGGATTAAAATGTTATTGTGTGAAAAAGGGATTCCATGGATGTAGACAGATTAATGTTTGGGAAAAGAATAAATAAGCTGGAAATAGGAGCTATGTGAAGTGGAAAACGATATAGAATAGATTCGAATAATTTTATTGAGGCTCACTATATTCCTCTCTTGGGATCTGAGAATGAAGAAGGAAGAAATAATCCTACAAACCCGGCATATTCCCCCACCCATCCTGAAGGCACATCGAAGTCAAGGGCTGAAAATAATTAGGAGGTCTTTGGGATTCCCCATCCATCCAGCCCCCTCACACCACATCCCCTCCCCATACTTCCCCTACACCAACACCTCCACCTCCATCTCCACCTATCCCCCCAAGGAGAAGAATGTTTGATGATATTAAGCTACTTGTCTTTAGAGGACTGGGAACAAAGGATCTTGGCCTGTTTTGGTTCATAGTTGATGCATTATGAATGGCAAGGCTGATTAATAATGACGATGTAAGGAAGGCGCAACATGTCACATCGTTGAGGGAGAGGGCACTAACATAGTATATGAAATACTCGATGAGTAAGTTGAATGCTATGTTTTATGAAATTAAGAAGGCCTTGGTATCATATTTTAAGAAGCCAAAATTAGAATCATAATGTATCACAAAGCTCAAAGAGATCAAGCAAGTACCAATTAAATCTGTGTGGGAATTGGATCAACGATTCATGGTTTTGATGGGTCAAGTGAGCTTTGAGATACCCCCACAACAACATAAGGAATGGGTCATAGCTATGCTATTACCACATATTAGGTTACCATTAACACATTAGAAGATCGGGACACAAGCTAAGGAATTGGAGGTCGTGATGAAGTTGGAAGCCTCGCCAATTGGAGATACTCACGCTAGAGTACATAAAACACACAATCAAGTAGCTACGTTGACTCTGGAATTGTACGATCTAAAGAAAGGTAAAGAAAATAGACCAGAAAGATCAGAAGTTTGGTGTACAAAATGAAAAGTGGAAGGTCATTATAAACATCAATGCCTAGTATTTAGATATTATATTGCAAGTGGAGCACCTAATCCAATAAATCCGAGTACATGGTGCTAAATTTGTAGGACATGAGGTCATCATTCCTCTGAAGACTATTATCTACTATAGAAATATATATATATATACCCAAAAGCAACTGTTTTGCAACTTATGTAGATCAGTAGGCCATGATGAGAAAATTTTTCGAAGTTATGACTTAATGATGGAGTGCACTACTAATAGTTATAGACTGCAAGCCAAAGGACACACAGACAAAGAGTAAGGCCAATACGCTAGATGAGGAGGATTTCAAGGACAAGGAGGAGGATCTAGTCAAGGATGAGGCCAGATTATCTGCTATAACTAGGGATAGGCAAGACACTTCACGAGAGACTTTCAGAACATGACGACAACATGCAATTATTGTAAGGTTTTTGATCATGTCATAGAAGGATGTTGAATCTTCATTGTGAGGATATAGGAGAAAAGAACCCATCATCTTGCAGTGAATGGCCAAATGATGACCGTTGAGCCAAGATAAGATCAACCATGCATTGTCATTTTAACAAGAAGTGGAACCATGACTAGGAATGACAAGGCCGATGGGAAAAAGGAAGTTGAAGCCACATGGAATTAGGAGCTTTTTGAGGTCTAAAATGGACCTCCTAAGAAAAATGTACAACCAAAATAAACTTTATAAGAACTAATGTGATTCAAGATGATGATTTCAACCATGGGGGATGATTCACCACTTTTGGAGTAAAAAAGTAAAAAGATTAAAAAATAATAAAATTAGAAAATAATAAAACTATTTTTTCAACTCATATTTTCAACTTATCTCCCTAAAGTATTGCTCAAATTTCAAGAAAGAGTACTTGTTGGATGCAAAATTTAGTTCCTCATCCAAGGAGTACCCATGTTGCATACTTTTGATGGACTCTACTACACGAAAAATGAGAAATACATGAAAAAACATGATCGCAATCAAGTTTTTCATGTATTTATAGTTTTTCATGTAGTAGGGTCCATTAAAAGTATGCAAGATGGGTACTCCTTGGACAAGGAATCAAATTATGCTTCCAACAAGTTGTGCCACTCAAAACTGGGGTAAATCCATAGGGAGATAAGTTAAAAATATGAGTTCAAAAAATAGTTTTTCCTTTTTCCCTCTAAAATTTGATGATGTAATGTAATCTTATTTTATTATTTCCACTATTATTTTATAATTTCCTTAGGAGGCCCATTTTAGACCTCAAAATACTCCTAATGATAAGGAAACCCACTAAAAAGGCTCTTGTATTTGATATCTTGAAGGAAAAGAAAGCATTCATGGAGGTGAGGAAAAGCTTTATGGATGATGGGGCCTCGAACTCTACCATGCATCTAACTCAGAAGGATAACTAGAAAGTAGTAATGGCTACAACAAAAGAGGTGGATCCAAATGTTTTGAAGTCTTTGCTACAAACCTACATGAGGCTATTGAGGAATCAGAAGAATGTGGAGGGATTATAGGAACGGCTAGACTCTTGTACTTCTAAGGAGATACTACAAAGTGAGATGCGCACAATAAATAATCTGCATAGACATAATAAGAGAACAAGGAAAGAAATGAGGCTTACAACGCAGATTAGAGAGTATGACATGGATCAGGTTATCTTAGATCTGGGATCTAATGCCAATTTCTTGCCAAGGAAAACTTGGTAATCAATGGTAAGCCAAAGTTACAATGGTCTACTATTCAGCAGAAGATGGAAAATCAACATAAAATCTTACCCCTAATAAGGTTGTCTAATGTCATAGTGGACATCGACGAAGTGTGCACTACCACTGACTTCGAAGTGATTGAAATAGTATATGATAGTAATCCTTATCCCGCATTGCTTGGATTATATTGGGCATTTGACAATATGGCTATAACTAATCTGAAGAAAAGGAAAATGATATTCGAAAGGAACAATATGAGGGTTATTGTTCCATTGGATCCATTAGAAGGAGTGAGGTATACAGAGCCTGTCAGAGAGGAATATAGCATGGATGACATTGATAACATCTATCAAATCACATTGAAGGAAGAATAATGGATCAATCCCACTGCAGATGGAAAGTTGACTTGCGAGCAAGATAGTTCCTGTAGCTCAGATTCAGAAGAAGAATTGGAGAACTTGCATAATACATTACATGAAGTATCTACAACGAGATGTGCAAGGATCACCAAAGTAGTGCGATGCATGACAATTGATGTACGTGATTTAACTTTATATGATGGTTTGGGTGATGTAAGTACTTTACTTAAAGATTATGAAAGGAGGGTACCAGAATTTCAGAAACTATTAGCACTAGATCAAGTGCTAAGGGATATGCCTGCTAAATGGTGGGGTATGCATAAGAAGAATATAGGAGATTAGCAGAAATGTAGAAGGTTGACATGGGTAAGATTTGGACAAGTAGAAATATAGCTCATAGAAAAGTATGATGGCTTGAATGATCCTAGGGACCATATACAACTATGTATGGAAGCTTGGAGAGAAATTTTATGAGAGGAATGGGTGCATGGTTTCATCCATACCCTAGAAACAATCCCTCAGAACTGGTATTTGGAAATTGAACTTCGACATGGCACTGCTAGCTAGGCGGAAATGGTGGATGAATTTGTGATGACATTTAGATTTGAAGATGATTGTCCACATATAAATGCAATGCTAAATATAGTTAAGAAAAAAAAATTGAAAATGAAGTTCCAGTTATCTGGCAACCTAATTGGGTTTTGCAGATCCAAAATGTGATGGAATGTTATAACCTTAATGTAGAAGAGGATGAAGATCCTTGCAACATTAATATCAAAGAGAAGGAAGGACATCAGGAAGTGAATGGACCTGAGATAGGGATTCTAGATATAACGAAGCCACTGAAAAATGAAGAAAGTAAATATAGGGATGAAAGTTGAACCAAAGTATGTGACCATAGGAGATTACTAGGATGACGACACTTGTCAGCAAGATAGTATATTTGTTGCATGAATACTAGGAGTTGTTTCCCTCTAAATTTTTAGATATGAAAGGCATCCTAGTGGATCTGGGAGTTATGAGGATTCCTCTTCAGCTTAATGTGAAGCCTGTTAAGAAGAGGCCTTATAGACTAAACCCAAAGTATTAGGAAAAGGTAAAAGAAGAATTGGACAAGATGTTAGCCACATGGATAATTGAACCCGCCAAAGAGTTTGAATGTGTAAGTCCCATGGTAGTTCAGGAGAAGAAGGAAAATGGTGAAGAATCTATGTGGACTTGAGGAAGTTAAATGATGCATTCCTGCATGACCCTTTTCCTACCCCATTTATAGAAGAAGTGTTGGATAATGTAGGAGGAAAAGAGTCTTACTCCTTTATAGATGGCTTCTCATGGTATCACGAGATCATACTAGCACCGAAAGATAGACATAAGACAATGTTTTGCACATAATGCGGGTCCTATCAGTACACATTGGTGCCTTTTGGGTTGAAGAATGCACCTGCCATTTTTTCCAGAGTTGTAATTTCAGCTTTCAAAGAGTACATACACAAATTTTTGGAAGTTTACTTCGATGATTAGACAATATTTAGGCTATTAAAGAAACATGTGGTGAGCTTGAGGTTACTGTTGGATACATGTACACAGTATCAATATCATTGAACCTGACGAAGTGCATCTTTTGTGCACCATTTGGAATATTGTTGGGACATGTGGTTTTGTAAACAAGGATTGACCATAGATATAGCGAAGATCATAGTCATTGTGAACCTTCAAGCACCAAAAACAGTAATACTCTTGTGTACTACACTGGGATGCACTAGTTACTATAAGAAGTTTATAAAAGGATATGCATAGATAACTGTGCCGATGGAAAAGCTGCTAAAGAAGGATGTGACCTTCCAATGGGATGAAGAATGCCAGAAGAGCTTGGATGTGCTAAAATAAAAAATGGTAACTATGCCAATTATAGTTTTTCCTAACTGGAAGAAATAATTTCATGTGCATGTTGATGCATATTGCATAGCTTTGGGAGTAGTACTAGCGTAGCTAGGAGTAGGGGATATTGATCATACAATTTAATTTTCAAGAAGGAAGTTATCTAAGATAGAAAAGAATTACACAACAATAGAAAGGGAGGGGTAGCCATGGTGTATGCACTACAGAAGTTCAGACATTACTTGTTGGGAGGACACTTTAAGATGTTCACATATCACTCAGTGCTAAAATATGTGGTAAATAAGCTTGTATTAGGGGGAAAGATTTGCCAATGGTTGTTATTATATCAAGAATATGAATTCAAAGTTATAATAAAGCTGGGAATATCTAATGTTGGGTCGGATCATATATCCATGATAGAGACAGGAGAAGAACCTACAAGAGTCTTGAAGATAACATGCATGACGCATATTTTTTTGCAACTAAATTCATAGATGGTCACTTTGCGATTATTATTTAGTTTGTTTCCATGGAAATGGTGCCCACAAAATATAATACAAAGCAAACGAAGGACTTGGCAGTTCAAGTAGTTGATTTCTCACTGATTGCGAGACACTTGTATAAAATGGGACAGGATGAAGTATTGTGCAGATACATCCCTGAACATGAAAGACAAAACATTCTAATGGAAGCTCATGGAGGATTCGCAAGTGGGAATTATGCGGGAAAAGCCACTGCAAAGAATATTTTGAGAGCTAGGTTATGGTGACCTACAGTGCATAAGGAAGCAAAACATTTTTGTCAAGAATGTGATGTATGTCAAAGGAAAGGGAAGCAATCTAGAAGAGATGAAATGCCACTACTACCCTAGGTGACCATGTAGGCTTTCGATAAATGGGAAATTGACTTTGTTGTACCAATCAATCCACCGAGGAAAAATACTAGTGCACGATATATCATCACCGCAACGGATTATTTAACAAGATGGGCTGAGGAAAAACCAGTAAAGGGTTGCAATGCAAAAACTACAGTAAAGTTCATTTTCAAGTATATATTGTCAAGATTTGGCCACCTGAATATCTTGATGAGTGACCAAGGGACACACTTTTTGAATAAGATAATTGAAGCACTAACTGAGGAATTCCAAGTTTACCATCAAAACAGCACTCCATATCATCCTCAAGAAAATGGGACAGTGGAAGCTTACAATATGATTATGGATAATGCATTGACTAAGGTGTGCAATGTAAACAGAGATGATTGGGACTTGAGGATTCTAATGATGTTGCAGGCATATAGAATGGCATGCAAGAAATTGACTGGGAAGAAACCTTTTAGTTACATCATCAAGAACATTATAGATGGTGGTGCTATTAGCTTGCGAAGTTAAATGGCTAGATGATTTTAGGATGAGTGAATGGTAGTAGAATGAAAACATATAAGGATGATTATGTCCCTAGACTGTCGCACTAAGGAATAAAGGGAAGGAATTCTTAGTACCACCTGTAGTGGAAATTAGGCACGGTACTATAAACTACTCTACAGGAAGGGACTTCGTTGAAGGAAGATTTTTGTGTGATACTCACAAGTATGACGAAGTCCATAGGAGGTGTGATGAAGAAGATGTGACTACGCCAAAAGGTAATTCAGATGAGGTTAGCAATAAATATGATCATTTGAAGGAAAAAGGGCACTGTTAAAGAGAAATTATTATTGAAGGGTGTGGGAGAAAGTCATTAATGAAGCACAGATGGATGTATCTAGCCCATACCTATATTAATGAACCAAATTTAGAGCCAACCATGCCTAAGAATTCAAAATTGTTATAAAAACCACATTTGACACTTTGTTGCCTAAGAGAGATCATAAATTACACCTAAGTAAAGAAGAGTTATTGCATGTCCGAGTGGATCTGGGAAGAGTTGCTAAAAATATTCAAGAAGAAAGGGCTAGTTTGTATCATGGAGTCACAAGAAAGAAAGATTGCAGGAGAAAATGCACCTATGTCCTCGATGCGCTTAAGGTCACCAAGGAAGGTGTCGTAGGCACAAGCGCAGTCATAACCATAAAAGAGATAGGGGAAGAGACTAGCCAAGGTCTCTGTAGTAGAATTGAGAATGTCACTAGGGAAGAAGATTTAGAAGGAAGTGAATTTGAAGAACAAGGAGGATAAGGGAAAAAATCCCATGTAGAAAGGGAAGAGACTGATATAACAGGAGAGACCTTAGTAGGTCCACAACAGTGACGAAGAAGCGAGGTTTCATAGAAAGGAGATAAAGGATGTGGAGACTCCCTCTATGCTCCCATCGTACATGCACTGAGAAAACCAGGTGCAAAACTTTTTAAGGATCCAAAAGAAGGTTTGCTACTTATATGACTCTCTTGCCAGAAGAGGTACCTTTTGAAGGAGACATGTTGGGGAATATTCCCGAACTCAAATTGGAAGACTAGGATTTTGATGACAAGAGAAAATTTCTGCAACTTGAGCCTAGTAGGTACCTGAAGAAAGTCCACTACCTAGAGAGAGAAGTTACAAGATTGGAGCCGCAACAATGGGTTGCAGAAGTGCAGAGAGTAGGACTTTTGAACATGTTGAATGTGCCACACTTCGGTCGAATCCCATTCAATACAATATGTGTGTGACAACTCCTCACACTAGTGCATGATGATTTCATTTGGTTGGGGATGAGGATCCTGATTGATGAGATGCTCATCAAAAAAATAACAGTGCTGCCATATTAAGGAAATAACCCCATGGATGAATTCATGGGTAGAAAAAAGGACAAGGAGATGGCCCAGATGATGAAATAAAAGTTAGGGCTAGTAAATAAATCCTACGAGTAATAGAGAAAATACATTGAGGATCAGGGTGTGCTCCTTGCCACAAATACCTTAGTGGGAAAATTCATGAGGAAGTGTATGACCAATGAAGATCCTACAACAGTAGTGTCGTAAGCAGAATAGTGCAGTACAGGGGTCTAGTTCAACTAAGATTCTTCTCTATGTAAGGAGTTTTTAATGGATTGTAAGCAAGCATAGGAAGAGTCAGAAGATTCTCAATTTTCGACTGTTGAGGTGGATGTCTACGAAGCAATGAGGTATGCTTCACTATGGTTTACGAAGGAGCCGAAGTGCGCAAAAAAGAACAAGATGTTCTTTGTAGTCATGGCGATGGATTTTCATATGGTGGTGAATCAGTATCCCAGACTGTCGTTGAGCTTGTACAAACAATACTATCATATAGCAGAGTTTAAGGCAGACTTTCACAGGGCATATCTGAAAGTGATGAAGGATCCAACAGAGACATGGAATCCATTTCCATACCTGGTAACGGAAGATGATCTACTCACGGTAGTGCAGGATTGGCCAGAGGAGTGGACAACTTCACCTATGGAGTGGTTGGAGGAGAGGCAGCAAAGAAAGATACCTCGTAGGGTGTGTGTACAAGTACGAGGAATGGCGATGAGGAAACAAAAGAAACTGGGTGAGGGAAGGAACACAAAGAACACCGTAGAGATGCAAAGTTATCAGAAAAGTCATCCTTTATGATAAAAATGTGACCTAGAAGGAAGTAGGAGGCAGATAAGAGTAAGGGTGCAGTGCCGCTTGCCCTCACTGATCAGGAAATCTATGAGATAGTGGAGAAAATCTAGGAGATTAACACAAATGCCAGGGATAAGATTGATGATCACTGTAAAGTGATGTTGATTGAGGTACAATAGGGAATCACAGAGCTGAAGGTGTTTCCAGAAGCAGTGAAGCAATCAGAGAAGAAAACACAGCCATTGCAGCAAGAACAAATTGGAACGAGATTTGAAACGAGAATGTTACATGTGCCAGCTGTTAGGTTCCTATACCAATAGGAGTCATAACTTATGAATTGATGAGATTTAAACCTGTAATCTGTACATACCTTTGATTTTTACAAATGATTACTATATTCAAAAAATAAAAATAAAAAATAAAAAAATGTAAAGAGGGTATGTCGTAAAAGAAAAATCAAAGGACAACAAGAATGAAAAAGGTCAAAAAAATGAAAAAATGAACCCCAAAAACAAAAATACCATGAAAGTGTGCAAGTCCAAGTGCCACTACTATTTACTTTTCTACATAATAATGATTGTATGAATCTTGTTATTCATGACACAGTCCCTGGCAATCAAACAATTTAATCTTGGTTATTCCATGTTTTGAATTTCATGTTTAAAGATAGAGAATAAAATCTGACCAAACAATGTAATCCTGGCAGATAAGTAGATAGGTAGAGTGAATAAAAGGAGCTCAATAGTTTTAACTAAGCCCTTCGATGTAATAAGGTTAGACTTAGATAGATTTCCATTGTAAAAGAAAAGAAAAAGTTTTGATAAGGGTTTTCCAGCTTAAGTGCACCCTAACAAAGAGTGGAAAAAATGGTAGGATGAGTAGATGAGTAAGGAGTTGAATGGTTGTAGAATTATGATGAATGGTTAGTTAAGGCCATATCATTTACTTTCGTCATCAAGTTATTAGAGCATGGATGATAAATGGAGTAGTTAAAAAAAGTCAATTGGTTAGTTACTCCCATACATTTTACCTTCAATTTTACTAATTTCCCATAAGCAATGAAAAAGGTACCTAAAACCTTAAAGTTAAAGGGGCTCAGAGCATTTCTTTGACTTCTAGAGGGACCAGACCCTCAGCTCAATAACTTATTCTAAGTACTAAAACCCCCTTACCAACATTCACTACCATCATAATACATTCATTTCATCTAAAAAATCCCTTTGCCTAAGGTGAAATCATCATTTACCTAGGGAAATTAATTAACCCTACAAAACCCCTTCTTTCCCACAAAAAACCCACAAAAAAGCATTTAGCCTAAGTAATGATGTATAGATATGGATATAAACATAAATATCAAAACATTATACTTGGCACATTTTCTTTCCTGCTTTCACTTCATATTTACTCTTAATTTTTATTATATTTAATTCCCAAGGAAAACCCCTTTCCCGTATGTTTTATTAAAATCCCATATGTTAATAATCCCGCCCCAATGGTTTGAAATATAAACCTAAATTAGTTAAATGGATTAATTAGTCGATCTGCGACTAATTAAGAGCCATAACCCTCCGCCACTAAAAAGGGGTTAATTAATCAAATTAATAACTCATTCCTCTAATTATATCGCCCCCGATGTCATTAAGCCACCCTAATCTATAGTAAATATCCCGTTGGGCCCCTCCATTAACTCCCTGATTGAATCACAACCCCGATCACCGTACGATCTGAACCATTCAAATCCAACGGCCGATGCTCATATTGGGTGGCCTCCGAAGGCCAAAACTTACCCACCTGATGTGAGTAGTTTCACTATTGACCCCGTCGCTATGTGGCACCTGATGAATGGCATCGGCCAGCCTCTCCCCAAAACCATTTTCCCCCAAAAGTAGTGCAATGGATCCCACCTACTGCCTTCACTTACTGCCTCTGCAACATGACAAAATGTCACTTTACATGAGTGGCACCAACTGTCACTTTCCCATTACCCTGCCAATATCATTAACTTTGCACATAAAGCCAAAAAACTCATTGTTTTATGTTTTTATAATGAAAAGGACATTCTGGCTTCCACACAAATCATAGAGCACATTCAACTGCAAACCTACTATCAAGCATCAACTTTCCGCAGCCGCTAAACTCCAAACCACCTTGTAGACCTGTGTGCTTCCTGCAAACAGTGCACCAGCACCATTACTCCATTCAAACAGCTGAAACCAGGTATTTAGCCCATTTTTGACTAAGAAACACTGATTTCTTGCCGAACTTGAGCTAAATTTCTTTAAATATTAAGTAATCTAGTCAATTAAGCTACCTGGTAATCTTGAAATACTCTGAAGTAGACCAATTGTTCCTAATTTCCCTGAAATCCTTTGCCCGTCTTTGAATCCACAAGAACCAAGGATGGAAGCCCCAATTGCACTGAATGTCATGCCCATTGCAAATCTTCATGGGGATTTAGACAACCTTCCCCTTGCAGACAAATATTTTCAAATAAAAGACACCTTAGTCTCAAAATCCCCTCTAAAATTCTTTTGCAAGTATAGAGACCAGTTCCTGAACCATGCTGACTCTATTGGACTTTGGGAATCAGGTTTGCCTAAGTACCAGCTCCCCAGAGTGCATGTGTTCCCAAAGATTCTACATTACTGCCACATGAATTATGATCCTATCCAAAAGGAAATAAGAAATCCTGACCAATCTGTTCTATTTACTATCACTACTGAATCCATTAACCAGATGCTCCAATTGTAGCCAACCCAAAACCTAACCCTTATATCCATTGGAGATATGCTGAATAGATACCCTACACTTACTTCAAACAGACTAGCCAGTTTCTCCAGAGTTTTATTAGTGAAGAAAAGTATATCCCAAAGGACCCTCCC
The DNA here is from genome assembly GCA_000404065.3 of Pinus taeda. Classification (NCBI taxonomy): domain Eukaryota; kingdom Viridiplantae; phylum Streptophyta; class Pinopsida; order Pinales; family Pinaceae; genus Pinus; species Pinus taeda. Next base: position 60,424 of record APFE030576191.1, on the reverse strand, counting down.
CCTTACATATGGACCATATTCTCTAGACTTGGTCGAGATATTATAGATATGATTTCCAGTATACTAGGTTGCACCACCAGTGAATATGTTGATGAGATCATAATATCCATTATGTCAATATACTCTCTTGGCCAACCACCAGCCATCTTATTTGACTGTGCAATGTTTATTGCTGATAGAATGAATGATCAATTCATGAGGTTGGAAAATGAAAGAGTTTTTAAGTATTCCTCAGTTCTGTATCACTTATTCCTGTATTACCAAGCTAGTAGATTTCCAATTGCCCTCCGAAAGCTAGATACTAAAGGAAACCCCAGATCAATGATCTTTTGGACTTCTTTGATTCATCAGTTTGATGCTCAATACTCTTATAATGACTTCATAGACCTGTTTGTACGTCCAATAGCAACCATGTTGTTGGGAAGCCCTCCACCAAAAATTGGTGCAGACATCAGGAAGGTCATGCAATTGTCAAAATAGTACAAAGTAGGGGATTGGTACTTGTACCAAAACCATACTAAAATCAAAATTTATGGATGTTAACTGCCACCTTACAAATTTCTAAAGTACCTCCCCATGAGATTATTTTCTCTGGAGTATTATAGAAAAATGATAAATTCAGATGAGGTGCACTTTCTAAGAGCCAAGAAGAAATCCCAAGTAAAGATAAAGGATCAGCTAGGTCCATTCATTTGTAACAGTAGAGAAGCAGGGAAGGAGGCAGATGAAATCCTCCAAATATTTAAACTGAAACAGAGTTTCATGTGGACCTATGACCCCTACAACTTCATTTGTAATAGGAGACAAAAGAATAAACTATCTCCTTACATCCACCAGAGGATCCCCGAAATAGAACAATATGCTAATCAATTTGAATGGGTGGAAGGCACTTTAATAGATCAAGATAGTACAGAGGTTGTTGTTGATAATTTATTAATGGACTTAGATAGAAAACCTTATGAGGATTCCTTTGTATAGGTTCCAGGATAGTCACAGTCTCAGAGACAAGAATAAGGTCACAGTAGGTAGATAGAAGAAATAGGTCCATCAGCAAAGGCAGGACCATTAGGACAACGGAAATCTTCAGAACAAGTAGAGTCATCAAAGCAACCAAAGATTTCAAAATAGCAAGAAGAATCAGGACAACCTAAAATTTTAGAGGAGCTTGCTCAACCTAAACAAATCATGAGCAATCCTCCTATTTTGTAGACCCCTCTAAATGAGGAGATAAACCTCAAGAGAGACAGAGATGAGGGTACTCCTTCAAGTAGGCCTATTGCCCAAACCTATGCTAAGAGGCAGAGGTGAAATCCATATGCAGAGTAGGAATGCACTGAAGAGGCAACTCAAGATTCCTCCACTTCATCATCCTCAAACAACTGAAGTTTTGGAGACATAGAAGGAGAAAGAACTTATGGATCTAGTCCTTAAGTTAAATAATCAATTGAAGGAAACCAAAAAGGAATTATATAATTTAATATAGTCCAAACAGAGTGAGCTGGTCACCGCTCCTCAGACTGTAATACCTACTATTTCCATAGCAGTGCCCTCCACCATGGCAGCTTCCTTGGCACCAAAAATTCCACCAGCAACAACATTGCCAGTGACAAGTATTACATCAGGCATAGGTACATCAACCAGCACAAAGACACCCACAGAGAAAAATGCAGAATTAATCAAGGCCATGGCAGAAATGAGTATCTAGGCCACTGAGCTTAAGAATCTTAGAGAACAAGTGTCAAGTTTAGAAACCAATTATAAAATTGTACAAATACAACACAAAGAAGAAACTCAGAGGAACCTGAGGATAGTAGAAAGGATAAAATCCCTTGAGAAGGATTTAACGCTTCAAGAACCTTTGGGAGACATGAGAGAAATCCTGTGGGCCAACATCATTGATTTCATTAATGATGTTTGGCCTTCTATTTAGATTACTTTTGAGCAAACAGAATTGGTCAAGATGGATATAGAGGAAATCCACAAGACAATGAAAGAATTAGGAGATAAACCAGAAGAAGCCAATCAGTTGATCACCTTTTTGAACAGCAAAAATAGATATCAGCTAGATGAATTAGATATATAGGACAGAACAACAACCATTATAGAGATCAAAAAAGTCCTCACTAAAGGAAACTTAATGTTAAACTTGGAGAAACGATGTCAGAGCATCCAAACAGACATTGATAGCTTTATGCTAAAGTATGGCATCCTAAGAGAAAAAGGACTCCCTAGTCCTATTGTTATCCATGATAAGTTGATGACCCAGGAAGATTATGTTGACAAGTTAAACAAGTTGGCCAAAAGCCAAGCTAGTACTTTAGGGGTGAAATCTTTGCCCACTGGAAGGGTGCTTTATGGTGGTTTGGAGAATCTATTCTACATTGAACATGAAGTCAAGCGCTTGTTCACAAGAAAACCAAATTTTGCTAAGTACATAGAAGCTGATGAAATCTATAGGAAAATGATCAGAATGAAGTTACCTGATAGTGAATGGTGGACCAGTTTGACTGATTTATTATAAGTTACTATAGTAAATCTATAAGGTGAAAGGGTAACTACCAAGTAAAACAGGGGAAAGAAGATCAAAGCAAAACAGGTAAAGAGTAACAATAGGTCAAAGATGAAAGTAATTCCAGCACATAACTACAAGGAAAACTGAAAGAGCCAAAACTAAGCAACAACAACCAACCCTGTCACAATTAAAGGGACGTCAAACAATCAATTCTCCATCTATCTCTATCTTCGTGTTGAAGATATTTTCTATTTCCTAAAATAATTCTTATATACTTATGAGATAGTTTGCATCAAATTTTGTATAAATAGTTCGCAAATTGAAGTAATTGGTGTGGATTAAAATACATTTCGGTAGACATATTATTTTTGAGCCAAGGAGCTGTTGTACTCAAGACTAAACTGGTTTCAGTGGAAATGAAATAAAGCCGAAGACATTTCACCGGATTCTTGTGAATAATTGGAACAAATAAGTATCATTTTCTCATGTTTAAATATTGTATTCTCTTTATGTTGTGAAATATTCACATGTGATTCTTATACAATATTAAAAGCAAATAAGGAATGATATCATCAGAATTAGCTTAAGTGCTCTTTGTTTTAATTGTTTCCTTTATTGATGTTTTCTATTGAACTGCCTTGGTTTGTGGATTCTTAATTTCCTCCCATCCGTAGTTTATGCCCACTTTGGCCCATAGTTGAGGATTCATCATTGCCCTTGGCTACTAGCCATCCTTCCTTTCTTCATTGCCCTTGGCCCTGGTTAGGACATTCACCCATTTTGAACCTGCAAATTTGCTCTCATTGTGATACCCTACCCTGTGGACTCTTACCTCAGTAATAAATTAAATTGAGTTAAGCCTTTCTTGATTGACTACATAGCCTAATGGCCTAAGTATTTTCTTTGACCATTTGTCTTCTTAATTCCACCACCCAATCAAAAAAAACAATTCTTAACATTAAGAACTAGCCTAAAATATTATTTAAAAAAGGTTAAATTATAAAGAGAGAGCCCTCTCTGGACTTGGGTTGGCTAGAACCTAAGTCTAAAAGATTAGGTTTGTGGTTACCTCAGACTATTCCTTCTTTGATAACTTCTAAGGAAAAAATCTGAGTGATAACATAGTGGCGACCATATTGGGGATTCGAAACCCTTAGTTTCAATAAACCTTTGAGGAATTCAAATTTTTATTCATAAGCATATTAAAGGGTTATTAGAAGTTATTTCCAAAAGTTCATAAAAATTTAAAACAATCATAAAAAACTCGAAATCTGGCTTCAGGGAGAACTAACTATACCAGGGCCAACCCTGATCCAAATTCTCCACCTGTATTTGAAAATCCCAACCTTCTTCCGAGAATAATCAAAAGACAGGAAATTTCAATAAGCCCTAGACCTCTTTATAGATCCAATTCATGCCCTGCTGAGTGGTTATTCATTGAAGACATCTCTTTTCATGAGTATTTGTGTCTCTCTCTATTCAGAACCACGTCTGATAGTGAACTGCTGGACCTAGTCTCAGATCCAGAATTCATCAGAGAACTTGAAATCCAATGAACCAACTTGTCAATTGATAAAAATCTAATGAACTCCCCTCAGTCATCCCTTACCACTGATAGACACCTTGAACTTTCTGAAACAACTTCCACATCTTTTAGCTAACCATTGTTTCCCCATACTTCTGAAGATCAACACTCATCTCCATTCATACCTTCACTCCCTCATTAGCCCATCATTGCCCCTAAAACACCTATTATCCCTGTTACTCCAACTCCCCTTGTTGTCCCAAATCCTTCAGTTACCCCAACTCCTATTCTCAATCCTGTACAACGTGGAGCTATGGCCCTCAAATATGCCCCCCTTGTGATGCTTGCTCCTCAAGGTGCCTTACCAGCAGATTATCAAAGTAAAATTACCTCATTTGATGGCACTGGAACTTATACCACACAACAACACACTAAGAAAATGACAGATTATTTTGAACTCCATGAAATTGACATAGGAGATGTCCAAATGAGAGTCTTTTTCCAAAGTTTAGCTAGAGAAATGAGAACATGGTTTAGAGCTTTGCCCCCCTCAAAGCATAGATAGTTTAGAATTTCTTCACCAATAGTTCTTAAATAGGTGGGAGAATAAAAAGAACCCCCTTCAAATTTTATCTGAATATGAAAACCTTAAAAGGGGACCAAACGAAACTGTTCAGGACTACTGCACTAGGTTTAACGATGTGTATAGTGAAATCCCTCTTGACCTTAGGCCTCCACCTGGCTTAGCCCTAATTAAGTTTCCAGATGGATTTGACATTGATGGCTTTTCAACTTAGAGAAAGGAATCCCCCTACACTTGAAGATATGCAAAGTGTAGCAGTTAGCGTAGAAGCTAATCTGCTATCCAAAAGAGCTAGTGCTAGAAATGAGAGAAGAACACCTTTGAAAGATGAACCTTTGCCCTTTGATCAAAATTTGGATGCTTTAGCTAAAGGAATGGAAAGGTTGATGGATAGAACATGTCATTAAAAGGAAACCTCACTGGGCTAACCAACAGGTTAATCCAGTAAGGAATGCAAACTTTAGGAAAAAGAAAAACTAGAACACTGGTAAAAGTGGGCCTGATCAGAACATTAGACCACCTTTCCAAGAAAATTATGCCGAAACTTCCCACCGAGAAGACCCTGAGATAGACAGTCAGATCAACCTTATGGGGTTATATAATGAAGAGGTTGTTTTTCTAACTCAAGATGATCAAGAACTATATATGCTTCAATAGTTGCAGACCCAAACAGGAGAATCCTTTGAATATAAGAAAGGGTATGACTCTTCTATTTTTGAAGTACATAAATAGTACAACCTAAGAAGAAAGAAGAACAGTGATGTCCCCGATCAAAATAAAAACGAAATACCTAACTAGCCTAAGAAAGTAAAAGCTAAAAATTAGAATCCTCAAGTTACAAAAAAATTACAAATCCTTTCTAGACCACATCAAAATCCTTCTAGTCCCACCATTGAAGATGTAACTAATAACCAACCTGCTAAAGAGAAACCTTCCACTTTAGTACCCCTCAAGGGAACAGTGGAACAACCTCCAGAAATCATATTAGAAAATCCAATTGAAAACAATCTAAATAATGAAAAAGAAGAAAAGACTACACAGAACTTTGGCTCAAAAATTTCAAATGTTCAAACAGATAAATCCCCTCTGAATTTCGATTTTGGAGTAGAGGTGGCCAAACTCAAAATTTCAGTGCTTTTGATAGAATTGGTTAAACATGAAACTTACATATCTCAAATTAGTAAATCTTTAAACTTCCGTGAGAATGAAGACTCTATAAATCTATTTGATGACCAACCTGAGTTAATTTTCAGACCAGATGTTAATGGAAAGCCAATTGAAGGAGGGATACCACCCTTCTACATCAGCCTTAACATCCATGATAAAATCCTTCACAATGCCATGCTAGACTCTAGGGCCTCACATAATCTTATGCCTAAGTCTATAATGGAAAAGCTTAACTTGGATATCACCAAGCCTTATAAGCATTTGTTCTCCTTTGATCCAAGCCAAGTTAAATGCTTAGGTGTCATAAAAGATTTGTGTGTTTCCCTAGCTCAATACCCTACCAAGACCATACTTATGGACATAATTGTTGCCGATATACACCATAAGTATGGTATGTTGTTGTCTAGATCTTGGGGTGCCAATCTCCAGGGATCTCTACAACTGGACATGTCCTATGCTACCATATCAGTCTTTGGACATCCCAAGAAACTGTATAGAGAGACTCTAATGAGGTATGTAGTGAGTTCCCAGGAGAGACCTCATAATTTTCCCATATATTCAGTACATTCTGGTATTGATTCCTTCATACTTTACAATGATGAAAATAATCAACAAGACACTTCAAGTAGTATAACACCAGAACCAAAAGAAATTGCAGTATTAAAAGAGAATCAAAATGTCCAAATTCATGAAATTTTAGATTAAAAAGATGACCTATATACCATAGTCAAGAAAGATTCCACTACCCCAGATGAAAATTATGAGCATGAAATCCTATGGCATCTGGAGTTTAATGGGTTAGTCAACAAACTAGGTGCAAGAACAGGTGTATGGATTTATAACTTAGAAAACAATAATGCAGAAGGTCATGCCTACAAATTGAATTTTAAATGTACAGACAACATGGCTGAATATGAAGCACTTATGTTAGGTTTGAAGCTAGTCAAAAGGTTAGGGGCCATAAGAGTCTCCATTATGGGATATTCTGATTTGGTAATCAAACAAATTAAAGCTATTTATATGACTAGGGAACCTAGGCTAGGATTTTATAGAGGAACAATGATAGAAATACTAAATACCTTTTCAGAAACCAAACTTGCTGTTATTCCAAGAAAACATAACATGCAAGCTCACAGCTTAGCATGTTTGCTAGTACTTGTAAGTTGCTCTTTCAGCCCAACCATCAGTACACTACTGAGGTTAGGCATAGACCTGCTATTCTTAACAACTTAAATAATTGGCAAGTGTTTGATAATGATCAGTAAATTAACCATTTTCTAACTTTAAATGACAAATTTGTGAACAGTAACATAGACACAGACATAGCAGTAGATTTTGATTGTTCTGATAAAGTATAAATTAGCAAACTAGAAGATGACCAGATAGATAGATTGCATATCACAAAGTTTACAAAATCTGATATTCGAAACCTAAAACAAATGGAGATTGATGAAGCAATTGATGAAGAAACTGAAGTCATAAACCTTAAAGACATTTTTTACCCAAAGGATTAACTCCTTTGGAGGACTTATTTCACTCAAACGACATTCCTAAAAAACCTAAAATGGAACCCTTGAAATCAGACATCGAGGAATGTAATATAGGATCTGAAGAAAATCCCAAGCTAATAAAACTTTCAAAGTCATTACCTCCCATTGAAAAACTGAAATATATGTAAATGATGAAGGAATTCCAGGATGTTTTTTCCTAGAGTTATGAGGACCTGAAATCTTATGATACTAGCATAGTACAACACACTATTCCCTTAAAAGAAGATAGAAATACTTTTAGACATAAGCTTATAAGAATTAACCCTGTTCTACTGCCTTCTATTGAAAAGGAGATCAAAAGAATGTATGATGCTGGGATTATTGCACCTATTAGGTTCTAAGACTGGGTTTCCAATTTGGTACCCACAAGAAATAAAACTAGCGAAATTAGGCCCTGTGTTGACCTTAGGAATTTGAATAAATTTTCACTTAAGGATAACTATCCTCTTCCGAAAATGGATCACATACTATAGAGGGTAGTAGGTTCCTCCATAATCTCATTGCTAGATGGGTTCTCTGGTTATAACCAAATCCTAGTCCACCTAGATGATCAGGCAAAGACTGCATTCACTACTCCATGGGGCACTTTCATGTATGTGAAAATGCCATTTTGGTTAAAAAATGCAGGAGCCACTTTTCAAAGAGAAATGGATATAGAATTTGCTAAGGAAATCCATGATTTCCTAGTAATATACCTTGATGACCTCACAATTTTCTCTAAATCAGATCTACAACACTCGGATCATCTTAGCTAGGTCTTTATTAAATGCAGGAAATATGGAATTTCTTTGAATCCTAAAAAATCTCTATTTGGGTTGGAAGAAGGGAAATTATTAGGTCACATTATCTCTAAAGATGGTATCAAGATTGACCCAACAAGAATTGAAGCTATTTTGCAGATATCACATCCCAGGGGTATCAAAGAACTTCAAGCATTTTTAGGTAAAATAATTTTTTTGTGGAGATTTATCTGTAATTTACCTGAGTTAATTAGATTACTAAACAACATGTTAAAGAAAGATTCGATTATGAAATGGAGTCTAGAGGAAAAAAAGTAATTTGAACATATAAAGCTGGCCTTAACTCAAACACCAGTCCTCATCAGTCCAATGTTTGATAGGGAATTTATCATATTTTCTTTTGCTTCAGAACACACCATTGTTGCAGTCCTTTCGCAGAAAAACGATCAGGGTTTTGAACAACCAATAGCCTTCTTTAGTAAAGCCCTGAGAGATGCACCTTTAAAGTATAACATAATGGAGAAGTAGGCTTTTGATTTAGTTAAAGAAATTAAAGATTTCAGGGTTTATATCTTATACTCTCATGTAGTAGCATATGTTCCCAATGTTGTAGTCAAGGACATTCTAACACAGGATGGACTTGATGGAAAGGGAGGAAAGTGGATAGCTACCATATTAGATTTTATTTAGAAATAAAAACTAAAAATTGATCAAAGGCCAAGGTTTGGCTAAGCTTATGGCCTAATCAAACTATCAGCCCCTAGACATAAACTTCATTGTAGAACTAGATAACGAAGAGGAGATGGCAACTCTACACATCAGCTAAGCCTTTACAGACTCACCATGGTATGCTCACATAATATATGTTCTACAAAACCTTCAATCTCCTTGGGAGCTATCCAGGACTAAAAGTAGGTTCTTAAAGATGAAATCTTTGAAGTTTTGCATAATTGATAATGCTTTATTTTGGAAAAATTATGAAGGCATCTTTATAAATTGTTTGTTAAAGGAGGAATCTAATAAAATTTTGCAAGAGTTTCATGCAGGTGACTTTGGGGGACATTTGTATTGGAAGACAACATCTGATAAAATTTTGAGGGCTGGTTTTACTGGCCCACACTATTTTCTAATGTTAAAACGTTTGTGACCTCATGCCACAAATGTTAGACTTTTGAAGGGAAAAGAAAACTACTGCCATTACCTTTGAAACCTATACCTACTGAAACACCATTTTAGTAGTCAGGTCTTGACTTCATTGTTGAAATTCACCCCCCTTCCTCTACCCAGCATAGATGGATCTTAACTACCATAGATTATTTCACAAAGTGGATAGAAGCCATACCCTGAAGACAAGCCACTAATACTATCATAATATATTTTTTTGAGGCCAACATTCTATCCATATTTGGTTGTCCCATGAAAATCATCACAGACAATGCTAAAACCTTCAAATAAAAAAGGATGATTGATTTTTGCAACAGGTATCACATAACCCTTGGCCATTCCACAGCCTACTATCCCAAGGGAAATGGAATTGCAGAATCATCCAATAAAAGCCTAATGAATGTTATCAAAAAAATATTGGAAGAAAATAAGAAGAACTGGAATAAAAAACTAGTGAACTAGTGAATGCTTTGTGGTTAGACAGACTGACCACAAAGAAATCTATTGGCACCAGTCCCTATTAGCTAGTCTACGGAATGGAGGTTGTTTTCCCATCTTCTTTGGGAACTCCAGTGATGAAATTACTCCAAGAATTACAAGTTGAGCCCAATTATATTCAAAGAAGGATCAACCAGACTATTCATTTGCAGCAAACCAGAGAACAAGTCTACATTAGGCTCCAAGTTGTGCAGGAAAAAATCAAGAAAGTATTTGACAAGAGAACCAAGGCAGAAGATTTCTATCCAGGGTTTAAAGTCTTGAAATGGGACTTAAGAAGGGAAGATAAAGGGAAAAACGAGAATTTTGACTTCCTATGGAAAGGTCCTTACATATTTATGCTTTCAAAGGTAATAATGCTTATTTTCTCAATGAATTGGATGGTGTAGAAGTAGAAGGAGGACCAGTTAATGGTCGAATGCTAAAGCACTATATATGTCCTAGTCACTGATTTCACTAATCATTTGTACATATTATATCCTTTACAAAAGTTTAGTGTGGTTTGGATGGTAAATTTTGGAGTTGAAGCCTAAAGAGAAGGCCCTAAGCTTTAAAAGTATACTATCATAAGTATCAATAAAGCAACAAAGTAAAAGGGAAAATTTCGTAGGATAATCACACCAATTTAGAAGGCCACTGATCTACTAGTTCTTGACATTTCACCAAAAAATTCCATCCCAAGTGGAGCCATTGTTAGGTTCCTATACCAATAGGAGTCATAACTTATGAGGATGAGATTTAAACCTATAATCTGTACATACCTTTCCTTTTTGCAAATGTTTTCCATATTCAAAAGATCAAAAAAATAAAAAATGTAAAGAGGGTATGTCCTAAAAGAAAAATCAAAGGACAATAAGAATGAAAAAGGTAAAAAAAGATGAAAAAAGAACCCCAAAAACAAAAAGACCATGAAAGTGTGCAAGTCCAAATGCCATTGCTATTTACTTTTCAGCATAATAATGATTGTGTGCAACTTGTTATTCATGCCACAGTCCCTGGTAATGAAACAATTTAATTTTGGTTATTCCATGTTTCGAATTTCATGTTTAAAGATAGAGAATAAAATCTGACCAAACAATGTAATCTTGGCAGATAAGTAGATAGGTAGAGTGAATAAAAGGAGCTCAATAGTTAAACTAAGCCCTTGGATGTAATAAGGTTAGACTTTAATAGATTTCCATTATAAAAGAAAAGAAAAATTTTTGATAGGGGTTTGTTAGCTTAAGTGCACCCTAATAAAGAGTAGAAAAAATGGTAGGATGAGTAGATGGGTAAGTAGTTGAATGGTTGCAGAATTATGACGAATGGTTAGTTAAGATCATATCATTTGCTTTCATCATCAAGTTATTAAAGCATGGATGATAAATGGAGCAGTTAGAAAAAGTCAATTGGTTAATTCCCCCCAAACATTTTACCTTCAATTTTACTAATTTCCCATAAGAAATGACAAAGGTACCTAAAACCTTAAAGTTAAAGGGTCCCAGAGCATTTCTCTGACTTTTGGAGGGACCGAACGCTCAACCAAATAACTTAGTCTAAGTACTAAAACCAACCCCCTTACCAACATTCACTACCATCATAATACATTCATGTCATCTAAAAAATCCCTTTGCCTAAGGTGAAATCATCATTTACCTAGGGAAATTAATTAACCCTACAAAACCCCTTTTTCCCACAAAAAAGAATTTAGCCTAAATAATGATGTATAGATATGGATATAAAAATAAATATCAAAACATTATACTTGGCACATTTTCTTTCCTGCTTTCACTTCATATTTACTCCTAATTTTTATTATATTTAATTCCCAAAGAAAACCCCGTATGTTTTATTGAAATCCCATATGTTAATAATCCCACCCCAATGGTTTGAAATATAAACCTAAATTAGTTAAATGGATTAATTAGTCGATCCACAACTAATTAAGACCCATAACCCTCTGCCAATAAAAAGGGGTTAACTAATCAAACTGTGATTAATTAATAACTCATTCCTCCAATCATATCACCCCCGATGTCATTAAGAAACCCAAAATTGTAGTAAATATCTTGTCGGGCTCCTCCATTAACTCCCCAATCGAATCACACCCCTGATCACCATACGATTTGACCCATTCAGATCCAACAACTGATGCTCATATTGAGCAGCCTCCGAAGGCCGACCTTTACCCGCACGATGTGAACGGTTTCACTATTCACTCCATTTCTACATGGTGCCTAATGAATGGCATCAGGTGGCCTCTCCCCAAAACCATTTTTCCCCAAAAGTGTTGTGATGGATCCTGCTTACCGCCTCCACTACACGACAAAATTTCACTTTCCTCGAGTGGCGCCAACTGTCGTTTTCCCATTACCCCGCCAGTATCATTGACTTTGCGCATAAAGCCAAAAAACTCATTGTTTTATGTTTTTATCGTGAAAAGGACATTCTAGCTTCCCTGCAAATCACATAGCATGTTCAACTGCAAACTTTCTATCAACCATCAACTTTCCACAACCACTGAACTCCAGACCACCTTGTAGACCCGTGTGCTTCGTGCAAATAGTGCACCAGCACCATTCCTCCATTCAAACAACTGAAACCAGGAATTTATCCCATTTCTGACTAAGAAACCTTGATTTCTTACTGAACCTGAGCTAAATTTCTTTAAATATTAAGTAATTTAGTCAATTAAGCTACCTGGTAATCTTGAAATACTCTGAAATAGACCAATTGTTCCCAATTTCCCTAAAATCCTTTGCCCCGTCTTTGAATCCACAAGAACCAAGGATGGAAGCCCCAATTGCACTGAATGCCATGCCCAATACAAATCCTCCCGAGGATTTAGACCACCTTCCCCTTGCAGACAAATATTTCCAAATAAAAGACACCTTAGTCTCAAAATCCCCTCTGAAACTCTTTTGCAAGTATAGAGACCAGTTCCTGAACCAAGCTGATTCTATTGGACTTTGGGAATCAAGTTTTCCTAAGTACTAGCTCCCCAGAGTGCATGTGTTCCTAGAGATTGTACTTACTGCCACATGAACTATGATCCTATCCAAAAGGCAATAAGAACTCCTGACCAATCTGTTCTATTTACTATCACTACTGAATCCATTAACCATATGCTCCAATTGCAGCCAACCCAAAACCTAACCCTTATATCCATTAGAGATATGCTGAATAGATACCCTACACTTACTTCAAACATACTAGCGCAGTTTCTCCATACTTTTATTAGTGAAGAAAGGTATATCCAAAAGAACCCTCCCCCTTACATATGGACCATATTCTCTAGACTTGGTCGAGATATTATAGATATGATTTCCAGTATACTAGGTTGCACCACCAGTGAATATGTTGATGAGATCATAATACCCATTATGTCAATCTACTCTCTTGGCCAACCACCAGCCATCTTATTTGACTGTGCAAAGTTTATTGCTGATAGAATGAATGATCAAATCATGAGGTTGGAAAATGAAAGAGTTTTCAAGTATTCCTGAGTTCTGTATCACTTATTCCTGTATTACCAAGCTAGTAGATTTCCAATTGCCCTCCAAAAGATGGATACTAAAGGAAACCCCAAATCAATGATCTTTTGGACTTCTTTGATTCATCAGTTTGATGCTCAGTACTCTTATAATGACTTCGTAGACCTGTTTGTACATCCAGTAGCAACCATTTTGTTGGGAAGCCCTCCACCAAAAATCGATGCAGACATCAGGAAGGTCATGCAATTGTCAAAATAGTACAAAGTAGGGGATTGGTACTTGTACCAAAACCATACTAAAATCAAAATTTATGGATGTGAACTGCCACCTTACAAATTTCTAAAGTACCTCCCCATGAGATTATTTTCTTTGGAGTATTATAAATTCAGATGAGGTGCACTTTCTAAGAGCCAAGAAGAAATCCCAAGTCAGGATAAAGGATCAGCTAGGTCCATTCATTTGTAACAGTAGAGAAGCAGGGAAGGAGGCAGATGAAATCCTCCAAATATTTAAACTAAAATAGAGTTTAATGTGGACCTATGACCCCTACAACTTCATTTGTAATAGGAGACAAAAGAATAAACTATCTCCTTACATCCACCACAGGATCCCCGAAATAGAACAATATGCTAATCAATTTGAATGGGTGGAAGGCACTTTAATAGATCGAGATTGTACAGAGGTTGTTGTTGATAATGTATTAATGTACTTAGACAGAAAACTTGATGAGGATTCCTTTGTATAGGTTCCTGGAGAGTCTCAGTCTTAGAGACAAGCACAAGGTCATAGTAGGCAGACAGAAGAAATAGGTCCATCAACAGAGGCAGGACCATCAGGATAGCTAGAATCTTCAGAACAAGCATAGCCATCAAAGCAACTAGAGATTTCAGAACAGCAAGAAGAATCAGAACAACCTAAAATTTTAGAGGAGCTTACTCAACCTAAACAAATCATGAGAAATTCTCCTATTTTGCAAACCCTTCTAAATGAGGAGAGAAACCTCAAGAGAGACACAGATGAGGCTACTCCTTCTAGTAGGACTATTGCCAAAACCTATGCTAAGAGGCAGAGGTTAAATCCATATGCACAGCAAGAATGCACTAAAGAAGCAACTCAAGATTCCTCCACTTCATCGTCCTCAAATAGCTGAAGTTTTGGAGACACAGAAGGAGGAAGAACTTATGGACCTAGTCCTTAAGTTAAATAATCAATTGATGGAAACCAAAAAGGAATTAGATAATTTAATGAAGTCCAAATAGAGTGAGTTGGCCATTGCTTCTCAGACTATAATACCTACAGTTTCCACAGCATTGCCCTCCACCATGGTAGTTGCCTTGGCACCAACAATTCCACTAGCAATAGCATTGCCATTTACAGGTACTACATTAGGCACAGGTACATCAACCAACATAGAGATACCCACAGAGAAAACTGCAGAATTAATCAAAGCCATGCAAGAAATGAGTATCCAGGCCACTGGGCTTAAGAAGCTCAGAGAACAAGTGTCAAGTTTAGAAACCAATTATAAACTTGTTCAACTACAACACAAAAAAGAAACTCAAAGGAACCTGATGATGGCAGAAAGGACAAAAGTGTTAGAATCGAAACCAGGGAAAAAATTCATGTGGGTCATCTTATTCATGGCTGATAATATTTTTATTAGATTCCTCTCGTCAAGAGGTGTAGGATTGATATAAAGATCATCCGATTCTGATAAGTATTCATGGAGATATCAATTTATTTTGATTATGGAATTATTATCAAGCCGACCTACAACTCATGTAGGCTCAGAAGTCCAACAGTCGCATCTATTCAAACACCAACTTTATGTATAAATATAAGAGGAATTTTCCTCATTTTCTCACACACTTCTCATCACATCTCTCTCTTTCTGCTGCGCAGAAATGAGTCTCTTCTCTACTGCGCAGAAATGGGTCTCCCTTTCACACATGTGAAGCCAGAAACTACTGAAACTGAAGCTGTAACTACAGAAGTAAAGATTGACCTGTGTGGACTAGAATATATCCTCATCTGAAATACACTGTAGGTTTGTTTGAACCTCCTCTGAAAGCTGCAACTTTTGGTGGTGGAATGAAGTCAATCCGACGAATGGTTTGCAAGATATCGAGTGCCCTAGTTTGAAGCCGGAAATTGCTAAAACTGAAGCTACAACTGCAGAAGTAAATATTGACCTACGTGGCCTAGAATATCTCCTCATCTGACTGCATTGTAGGTTCATCTGAACCTCCTCTAAAATTTGCAACTTTTGGTGGTGGAATGAAGTCAATCCGATGAACGGTTTGCAAGATATCGACTGCCCTAGTTTGAAGCTTGAAACTGCTGAAATTGAAGCTGCAACTGCAGAAGTAAAGATTGACCTGCGTGGCCTAGAATATCTCCTCATCTGAACTACATTGTAATTTCATCTAAACCTCCTCTGAAAGCCAGAACGTTTTATGGTGGAATGAAGTCAATCCAACTGTTGGTTTGTGAGATATCGTCTACCCTAGTTTGATAATGAAGCCGCTAATGCTGATGGTGCTGATCTAGAGTTTGCTACTGCTGATATGAATCAGATTTATTGTACTATTTCTCTCTGCTGAATTATTGAAGATAAAAGAAGATTTGATCAAAGGGTTTCCCCACACATTGTGGGGTTTGTCCCTAGCTAGCCGCCACATCTTGTGTCTCTTGTCCTGGCTTGTTTTCTGTTGATCATTTAATATTCTATCTGCACTTTACTTTATGTACATGTGATTGCTAATATGTGGAATATAATAAGAAAAAAAAGTAAACTATTATAAGCATAGAACATACCATAACTTAACATGGTATCAGAGCTGAAGTGAAGACAAAACCCGAGCAAGAGCAAGAGAAATCACCGAAGAGAAGATTGGCTAGGCTATGCTAAAAGAACGACGGGGTCCTCAACACTCTTTCCTGCTGATGACAAGTTCCGAGAGAAAGCTAACTATCACGGATGGAAGATGTCTATCGATCTAACTCTGGAGGACCAAGGAGTGTTGGGTTATGTGAGAGGCAATATTGTTGAGCCTCCATCAAATGCACCTCCTGCTGTTTGGAACGAATGGAAGAACGAAGAAATTAAAGCGAAGAATATCATCCGGGACTCTATCGACAAGCGCTTGGTGGCCTACATCATTGAACTAGACACCTCCAAGGAAATATACGATAGACTAGTGAGTTTAATTAAAGTTAATGATGCAAATCAAGTTTTGTTTCTTAGAAATAAACTGAAGGAAATTAAGAAGGCTAAAGATGAGAGTATGCAAGCATACTTCTTAAGGATCACCAAAATCAGGAATGATCTCCTATCTATTGGGGAGGCTATCACTGACAGGGGAATGGCACCTACAGCAGATGGATGTCAAGACCGCATTCTTGCACGGTTCGATCAAAGAAGAGGTCTATGTGGAGCAACCCGAAGGATTTGAGATTTATGATGGAAAATGTCATGTATGCAGGTTGAAGAAGGCTCTCTATGGGCTGAAGCAAGCACCCCGAGCATGGTATGAGAGGATCGACAGCTACTTGATGAAGCTGGAATTCACTAGGAGTGAAGCCGATCCTAACCTTTACTTTAAGGTTGAAGATGCTAAACATCTCATACTGGTGTTATATGTGGATGACCTATTTCTAACAGGTACACACCCTCTCATTCAAAAATGTAAGAGGGAGTTGGCTTCTGAATTTGAAATGAAGGACCTAGGACTGATGCACTATTTCCTAGGACTTGAAGTGTGGGAGAAGCCAAGGTAAATTTTCCTATCTCAAGGAAAATATGTGGTGAAGATTCTGAAAATATTGATATGGTGGACTGCAAGGCTATGACTACCTCGATGATCTTAACTTTTAGAAGTTATATGGTAGTGATGTCGGACCAGATTTGGGAAATGCCTCTGAGTTTCATAAACTCATTCGCATTGATGTTCTTAGTTAACCTCCATCCGAACATATGTTTTTCAGTTAGCATTGTGAGCTCATATTTGGTTGAGCCTCACTAGATTGGTGCCAAGAATCTTTTGAGATAGCTTCATGGCACAATGGGTTAAGATACACTACCAGAGATGTGAGACTACTTGGATATACTTATGCTGATTGAGTAGGCAGTGTGGTGGACCGTAAGAGAACTTCTGAGTGTTGTTTCACCTTGGGATCTGCTTCCATATCCTAGATGAGTAGGAAGCAGAATCCGGTGGCTTTAAGCACCACCAAAGCAGAATATATTGTTGCTAGCATGACCTCGTGTGAGGCAGTCTAGTTGCGAAAGCTCTTCAGTGAACTGTTTGGATTTACATTGGATACCACTGTGATTCTCTGTAACAACCAGAGGTGGGATTCACTTATTGAGGAATCCTGTATTCATCAATTGCTCCAGTAGATAGACATCATCTGGGATATGGTAAGTCGATGAGTAAGGAGGCTCCATTGCATTAAGATGATGTACAGGTTGATGCACCTTGTCAAAGCCCCGAGGAAAGATCTAATCTGTGATTTTCCCAAACGACTTGGAGTCATCAAGAAACCCTTATACAAGGGTCCTACATGTTGCATACATTGAGCTCTAGGAGCTCTGAGGGCTTATGGTTCTTACTGGAGCAACATATGACCACAGGGTGACTCACCCTCCCCTAGTGGTGCACACTAGAACAAGATGATTCGCTCTCTTGTGGGACAAGATGATTCGCTCTCTTGTGGAATAGGATTATGCACTCTCTTGTGTAGCAGGATGATTAGTTCTCCTGTGAGGCCTGGATTGATGTGTTCTCCATGGCGATTGTAGCAAGATTGATGTGTTCTCCTGTGAGGAAAGGATTTATTAGTTCTCCTATCGAGGCATCCTACCCATGCAGTCTGGGACTCATGGGAAGTACCTCTCATCTGAACAATGAGTAGGGAAATGAAGTTAGGGATCATAGTAGTACTGATGGACGCATCATTGTATCTACCATACTCCCTACGCTAGGATGACCTCCATTGATCTAGGATCAATGATACTAGTCTAGGATGAGTGGTAGGAGTTGTACCGTACTATGACATTGACTTCAGGTTGGTTGAGACTAGTCTGGGACCAGTGAGAGTGGTACATACTATGACGCTGACTTCGGGTCGGTTGAGACTGGTCTGGGACCAGTGGTACACTCTCCGAAACTGCGATATTGGTCTGGGACTAGTGGTAGGAGTTGTACCATACTATGACACTGACTTCGGGTCGGTTGAGACTGGTCTGGGACTAATGGTACATACTCCGAGACTGACTTCGTGTTAGTGCAGTACTGGTCTGGGACCAGTGAGAGTGGTACATACTATCACGCTGACTTTGGGTCAGTTGAGACTGGTCTGGGACTAGTCGTACACTCTTTGAGACTGCGATACTGGTCTGGGACTAGTGGTAGTAGTGGTACTTACTATGAAGCTGACTTCAGGTTGGCTGAGACTGGTCTGGGACCAGTGGTATGCACTCCGAGACTGACTTTGAGTCAGTGGAGGATGATACTAGTCTAGGACCAGTGGAGTTGTACTCACTATGACGCTGACTTTGAGTTGGTTGACATTGGCCTGGGACCAGTGGTACATACTCTAAGACTGACTTTGAGTCAGTATGATACATCCTCTATCATTTCTTCTTCTTCATAATTCGGACAAAAGCAGAGCAGAACAGAGAAAAACAGTATAGATCAGTACAGGGAAAAACAAGACAAAGTAGAACAAGCAGAATAGAGTAGAGCAGGGCAAGGGTCAGGCTGTACAGGGCGGTGCATTTGATGGATGAATACTAACGACCGATAGATAGATTGCAGATGAAGTTCTCTCTGGTTGAGAGGGAGTGTTAAAATTGGAAACTAGGGAAAAATTTCATGTGGGTCATCTTATTCATGGCTAATAATATTTTATTATATTCCTCTCATCGAGAGGTGTAGGATTGATATAAAGATCATCCAATTCCAATAAGTATTCATGGAGATATGAATTTATTTTGATTATGGAATTATTATCAAGCTGACCTACAACTCATGTAGGCTCAGAAGCCCAACAGTCGCATCTATTCAAACACCAACATTGTGTATAAATATAAGAGGAATTTTCCTCATTTGCTCACACACTTCTCATCACATCTCTCTCTCTCTCTACTGCGCAGAAATGTGTCTCTTCTCTACTACGCAGAAATGGGTCTCTCTCTCACACATGTGAAGCCGGAAACTGCTAAAACTGAAGCTGCAACTGCAGAAGTAAAGATTGACCTACGTGGCCTAGAAGATCTCCTCATGTGAACTGCACTTTAGGTTCATTTGAACCTCCTCTAAAAGCCACAACTTTTGGTGGTGGAATGAAGTCAACCCGACGAACGGTTTGCAAGATATCGACTGCCCTAGTTTGAAGCCGAAACTGCTGAAACTGAAGTTGCAACTACATAAGTAAATATTGACCTGCGTGGCCTAGAAGATCTCCTCATCTAAACTACGATGTAGGTTCATCTGAACCTCCTCTAAAAGCCACAACTTTTGGTGGTGGAATGAAGTCAATCTGACGAACGGTTTGCAAGATATCGACTGCCCTAGTTTGAAGCCGGAAATTGCTGAAACTGAAGCTGCAAATACATAAGTAAAGATTGACTTGCATGTTCATCTAAGCCTCCTCTGAAAGCCGCAACTTTTGGTGGTGGAATGAAGTCAATCCTACGATCGGTTTGTGAGATATCGTCTACCCTAGTTTGATAATGAAGCCGCTAATGTTGATGCTGCTAATGCAAGTTTCAGAGGCGAGATCGAGTGCACCGATCTCATTATATATGTCATTATGCATTCATTCATTATATATGTAATTCTGTATTCTTAGGGTTATATTCAGTCTACGCAGGGCACTAACACTCCGCTCCCAGCTTGGGCGTGTCAAGTAGCCGTAAAACGCACGCAAATGGCCTTTTAGACTATTTCTTAGGTCTATGCAGGCTGCTCCCCAGCTTGGGCGTGTAATCTAGGGTTTTCTACTGCTGATATGAATCAGATTTATTGTACTATTTCTCTCTGCTGAATTGTTGAAGATAAAAGAAGATTTGATCAAAGGGTTTCCCCACACATTGTGGGGTTTGTCCCTGGCTAGCCGCCACATCTTGTGTCTCTTGTCTTGGCTCATTTTCTGTCGATCGTTTAATGTTCTATCTGCACTTTACTTTATGTACATGTGATTGCTAATCTGTGGAATATAATAAGAAAAAGAAGTAAATTGTTATAAGCAAAGAACATACCATAACTTAACAAAAAGCCCTTGAGAAGGATTTAACACTTCAAGAACCATTGGGAGACATGAGAGAAATCCTGTGGGCCAACATCATTGATTCCATCAATGATGTTTGGCCTTCTATTCAGATTATTTTTGAGCAAACAGAATTGGTCAAGATGGCCATAGAGGAAATCCACAAGGCAATTGAAGAATTAGGAGATAAAGTAGAAGAAGCCAATCAGTTGATCACCTTTTCGAACAACAAAAATAGATATCAGCTAGATGAATTATATATACTGGATAGAAAAACAACCATTATAGAGATCAAAAAGTCCCCACTAAAAGAAAGTTACTACTAAACTTGGAGAAAAGATGTCAGAGCATCCAGATAGACATTGGTAGCTTTATGCTAAAGTATGGAATCCTAAGAGAAAAAGGACTCCCTAGTCGTATGGTGATCCATGATAAGTTGATGACCCAGGAATATTATGTTGACAAGTTAAACAAGCTGGCCAAATGCCAAGCTAGTACTTCAGGATTGAAATCTTTTCCCATTGGAAGGGTTCTTTATGATGGTTTGGAGAATCTATTCTACATTGAACATGAAGTCAATCACTTATTTACTAGCAAACCAAATTTTGCTAAGTACACAGAAGCCGATGAAATCTATAGGAAAATGATCAAAATGAAGTTACTTGATAGTGAATGGTGGATCAGTTTGACTGATTTACTATCAGTTACTATAGTAAATCTGTAAGGTAAAAGGGTAACTACCAAGTAAAACAGGTGAAAGAAGATCAAAGAAAAATAGGTAAAGATTATCAATAGGTCAAAGATGAAAGTAATTCTAGCACATAACTACAAGGCAAATTGCGAGATCCAAAACTGATCAACAACAACCAGCATAGTCACAATTAAAGGGACAACAAACAAACAATTCTCCATCTGTCTCTATCTTCGTGTTGAAGATATTTTCTGTTTCCTAAAATAATTCTCATATAGTTATGAGATATTTTGTATCAAATTTTGTATAAATACTTCAAAAATTGAACTAATTGTTGTGGATTAAAATACATTTCAGTTGACATATTATTTTTGAGCCAAGGAGCTGTTATACTCAAGATTGGACTGGTTTCATTGGAAATGAAATAAATATAAGGACATTTCACCAAATTCTTGTGCACAATTGGAACAAATAAGTATCATTTTCTCATGTTTACATATTGTATTCTCTTTATGTTGTGAAATATTCATGTGTTTCTTATACAATATTAAAAGAAAATAAGGAATGATATCATCAGAATTAGCTTAAGTGTTCTCTGTTTGAGCTATTTCCTTTATTTATGTTTTCTATTGAACTTCCTTGGTCTGGGGATTGTTAATTGCCTCCTTACTTCCGTAATTTACCCCCCCTTTGGCCCATAGTTGAGGATTCTTCATTGCCTTTTGCTACTGGCCATCCTTCCTTTCTTCATTGCCCTTGGTCATGGTTAGGAATATCACCCATTTTGAACCTACAGATTTGATCTCATTGTGCTACCCTACCCTATGGACTCTCACCTCAGTAATAGATCAAATCCAGTTAAGCCTTTCTTGATTGACTCCATAGCACAAAGGCCTAAGTATTTGCTTTGCCCATTTGTCTTCTTAATTCCACCACCCAATCAAAACAAACAATTCTGAACATTAAGAGCTAGCCTCAAATCTTATGTAAACAAAGTTAAATTATAAAGAGAAAGCCCTCTTTGGACTTGGTTTGGCTAGAACCTAAGTCTAAAATATTAGGTTTGTGGTTACCTTGACTATTCCTTCTTTGAAAACTTCTAAGGAAACAATCTGAGTGATAACACCAGCTAGGGCACTGAACTTTAAAGCAACAATAGATAAAGAGTGATTGAAGGTGTGGATCAATGTCCAGGTGAATGTTATTACGCTACCCCTCCAGGTGTTGCATGAATTTAGTCAAGAAATTACCACAGAGATGCAGGAACGCAAGAAGCGTATGTCGTTGTCAAAAGAAAAGGTGGAGTCAGAGAAAGAAACATTGTAGAAGGAACTGAAGGAAGTGACGAAGGAAAGTGATGAAGCAAGGAAACAATGAGAATAGTTGGAGAAGGCCATTCCTGAGACTTGCAGCATAGTTCCGGATGTGATGGTCCATGAGGATGAAGCATCGGCAGAAAAGGTTGTGAAGCTCGCCCTCACGATCAAGGACTCAAAGAATGCTATAGGCAAGCTAAAATTTGATTAGGATTTAAAGATATCAAATCTAAAAATAAGGTTGCATCCAAGTACACCACCAAAGGTTCAGGAGTAGATGAAAAGGGACCTCAACACAACAATGAAAAGAATATTAGATACAATGGAAGATTCTGGGAAGTTTCTCGATGACACGATGCAGATTTGGACCTCATTGTAGGAGGATCCAAATGTCTTGAATATTGAGGAAGAACAATAGCCCAAGTAGAAGCAATGCTATGAGATCCTGGCAGCTGTGAATACCTTGCAAGTCTTATAGAGGCTTGTCAACATCTCTAAAGGGAAGAACCTCCAAACACAAGTAGATGAACTGTTATGAAACTAGCTCAACAAAAAGATAGAAAAGATAGATCAATGCCCTAGAATTCAGCCTCTTCGAGGGGGCAACCTCCTTTACATTAATGGTATGACAAAGCTTCTAAAAAAGGAACAAAGAGGTGTAATTGCACAATTATGTTCGCTAGATGTTTCCATATTGGAATCATCTATTTCTCCAGATCTCCAAAAAGTCTTGGACAATCATTCCAAGGTATTTGAGACACCCAAAGATCTCCGACCTATTCTTTAACAAAAAAAAAATGGATAGAAAAGATAGATCAACGCCTTAGAATTCAGCCTCTTCGAGGGGGAAACCTCCTTTACATTACATAAATGAACAATTCTTAAATGATACAGCTGGAAAGACCTCCTTTCTATATATAGGATTCTAAGGGGTCATAACATAATCAGAGCCAACATAACAATAATAATATAAGGGCACAATAATAACAATAGTGGGCTTCTATGGGGCACAATAGTAACAATATAGGCACTACATGGGTACATCAATATAATAAGTGGGTTGTAGTAATAACAATAAGGGGTTACACTAGTAGTATAGGGGCCTAACATGCCCCTCTCCTTCAAAAAGTGTTGTCCTCAATGCTTGAGTAGTTCTTGATGCTTCTGTATAAAATTATTGTCCTCCCATGTGGGATCTTCAGCAGGTAAGTTCTTCCACTTGATGAGATACTCTGAAATTGATTGATTTCGTAGCTGCCAGGTTCTTGTTTCTGTGACTGCTCCAGGTTCCAATATGATTTTTCCTTCCTCTTCAATTTCTGGCAATATTGTTTGAATTAGGATCTTTTGCGACTTTTGAATAAGTGGCCATATTTCTTCGTCCCTCTTCCATTCATCCCTTGCTTCGTTTATCCAAGCTGGTTGGATAATAGAAATAGCACAAAACAATGCTTCCACATCCTCATCCTTGAAGAGTCTTCCCATTCGGTAAGGTCGCCATTTTTTTAAGTGCATGTAGTATTGCCAACATTTCCTTCTCATAAATAGCTTGCTTGAGATGTAGCAGTAAAAATACCCAATCACCTACATCAAAACATTTTTCACTACGATGTTGATCTACCTGCTGTTTCATTTGATTTTGCACTGAAGTGGCGTTATCCTTTAAAAGTTGGAGAACTTCTTGTTGATGCTCGATGTGATCTTTCACTGCTTGAACCTTTTCTTCTTTATATGTCCTTCTATCTCTAGAGTTTGAGGAGTGGTAATTTCTTCCAATCCTTTACAAGATATGGTCGGATTCATTTCTTGATGCTCGATGTGATCTTTCACTTCTTGAACATTTTTCTTCTTGATATGTCCTTCTATCTTGATAGTTTGAGGAGTGGTAATTTCGACCAATGAATTACAAGATATGGTTGGATTCGTTTCTTCTTTCTCGATGTGATCTTTCACTTCTTGCACCTTTTTCTTCTTGATATGTCCTTCTATCATGAGAGTTTGAGGAGTGGTAATTCTTGCCAATGCTTTACAAGATATGCTCTGATTCATTTCTTCATTTTTTGGGGTGGGGTCTTGGCGTATATCCTTTGTTGGCATTATAATTATGGTATGGCTCTATGAGATAGGTGTTGTACTTGATGGCAACTCACTCAAGTGGAAATGGTCTGTTCAGGCTCTCAAAATGATGGAAATTAAGAGGCTCGTAGGAGAATGGTTCAAAAGGTGCGGACCCGCAGGCTCACCGTGCAGGAGGTGCGGTCATACTCGCAGGTTACCCATTCAGTAGGTGCGGAACCCCAGCTCACTCACTTCAAGGTAGAGAAGCGCGCTCACGTGGGGTTTCTTATATTTGGCTCGTGGTATTTAGCCCGCCATTTATGATGCTATGGTTTTGGCCCATGGTATAGGATCTATTTTAGCTCCGGTTTGGATCCCTTGTATTGGTTATTAATGGTTTTGTCCCATGGTGTGAATAAGGGTTTGACTATAAATAGGGAAGGAGATCACTTGGCTTAGGTAACTTTTCACTTGAATATCTTAAGATCTGAAATATTGGGTTATCAATGTAAAATGCTTGATCTAAATAAAAGTAAATTTGAAGGTGAATCTATGAAGTCATGATCTCTCGGGCGCATGTTCAGATCTGTGGATCTGACTGACTGTGGCACATTGGAGGACTGTAATTTTTTCCCTAATCGGAAGTCCGTAGGCGAGCCATAGGCGCAGTGCGGGGGTACGCAGCTCAGTGAAAGGCTCAGTGTAGGAGTACGCTGCAAAACCAAAGGTGCAGTGCGGGGTACGCAGTGCAGGAGAGGGCACAGTGCGAGTGTACGCAGTATGTCAGAAGTAAATGTGCAGATCTAAAGAAAAGTATGCAGAGTAGAAGAACAACCAGTGCAGATCTGCGCATTTCAGTCTCAAAAAAGCTGCAGATATACGTAGGACCCTGTTGGTGAAGTTGCGGTCTTATCATGAAACTATTGTTGATTGTCCTTTATCTATTGCAGCAGAGTTCTGGGTTTATATTTCTAGTACTATCTTTCTGTTTACAAGATTCTAAGAAATTGGGTGATTCATTGGTTCATTGTATAAGGAGATTGGGTGATTTTCATGTACTTGATGATTATTTGATGTTCATGGATCCAGTCTGAAAATTAACGAAACATGGTCCTTAAAGAAGTAAAAGAGCTAAGAGGGTTGTAGCTCCCTTCCAGGAGAGATTGGAAAACGAGAGAGCGTTGTAGCTCTCTGCAGGTTGCAGCCTACGTACTGGTAAAGGACTGCACCAGTACAAAATCATTGTAAAAGAAGTTTCTAATTGAAAGAAGATAGAGACATATTGCAGCAGGTGGTTTTTCACCCACATTGGTTTCCACCTTATATCTGGTGTTCTTTGGTGTGACTATCTATTTTTCTTGTTTCATGCTCATTATTATATACAAGTTAATGATCAATAAATTAAGGAAGGCATATTGAAAAGAATTTGATAATACTGATTCACCCACCCCCCTCTCAGTATTATTTCCAACAATTGGTATCATAGCAGGTCCTTCGGAAGAAGCTTGATCGCTTGAAGGAAGATCTTTCATCATGAGCAACTACGAGAGGGAAGCATCAATTAGGCCACCAATGTTTGTTGGGACAAACTTCATATATTGGAAGGTAAGAGTTACTGCATATATTCAATCTCTTGGTACTGAAGTCTGGGATATCATAGATACAGGGTATGCTTTTCCATCAGAAACTCCTATAGATCCGGCTAAGAAGAATAAATATGAAACCAATGCAAAGGTGGTCAATACTCTATTGGGATGTTTATCACAATTAGAATTTGTCAAAGTCATGCAGTATAAATCCGCAAAGGAAATATGGGACAAGATTGTTCTAAGCTATGAAGGAAATGATAAGGTAAAACGAGCAAAACTACAAACCCTCAGGATTTAGTATGAAAATCTTAGGATGTACAATGATGAGAGTGTGGCTAACTATTTTCTTCATGTAGATGAGATTGTAAATTGTATGAAAAATTTGGGTGAAGAAGTAAAAGAGGCTGTTGTGGTTGAAAAATCTCTAAGATCTTTGTCCCCTAGGTTTGAATCTAAAGTTTCTGCAATAGAAGAAAAGGAGAATCTTCAAAACCTTAACATGTCACAGTTGCATGGGATTCTAACTGCTTATGAAATGGAAAGGAGGACCATCAGATAGGAGAGAAGTTGCCTTCAAAGCTTCTGGCAAAGGAGATTACTATGAGTCTGGACACATATCAGAAGAAGAAGAAGAATCAAATTTTCTCAAAAATCTTCAACGGGGCACTGGACAATTCCGAGGTAAGTTACCATTCAAATGCTTTGCTTGTGGAAGAGTAGGTCACTATGCTGCCAAATGTCCTCACAAGGATAAGATTGACAAGAGGAAAGTTCTTGTTAGATGGAACAAGAAACAGAATGCAAATAAGAAAATCTATTACACTCATGAAGATAGTGATGGACTATCAAATAGCGATGAAGATGAATGAGGTAATAACTATAAACTTCTAATGCCTTTTGAAGATGATGATTACATGGATGCTATAGATATAGATGGCTTTTATGAAGAGATTGGTAAACTCAAAACATGCTTAGAAGAAAAGAATATGATCATTGATACCCTGTATTTTCAACTTGATGAAAAGGAAAAATCTCTTGAGAAGTTAGAATGTGAAATTGTTGGGCTTAGAAAAGAAATTGAGAAAACAAAGGCCCTTAATCTTAAATTTGTTAAAGGATCTGAAACTCTTGATGAGATTATCAGTGTGCAGCATTCCCCTCTAATAAAGACAGGTCTGGGGTATAATGGAGAAGCATCTCAAGCCTCCACCTCTAAAAGTTATCTTGATGCAGCAAGGAGTGAGCAAAGGCCTAATAGAAATCATCAGGTAAATCAGGGACAGTCTTCCTCAAGGATGAAGAAAGACTATCAAGAAAATTGGGGTCATGCTACCTTAAGGAAAAACTACAACTAGCCACAGGTAAAATCTTCCCAATTTTCTTCAAAAATGGATGGTAGTAGAAACTACAATCGGTTGGATGATAGTCGAAGAAATTTCTTCAATGGCCAATGTTTCTCTTGCCATAACTTTGGCCACAAAGCAGCTAAATGTGTTGCCTATAAGACAATCATGACTAGAGAAACTCAAAAACAAAGAAGTATTCCTACAATCACGAAGAGAACCTATAACAACTTATCCGCCCTTGAAAGTGATTGAATGTTCTATTTGTAATAATTTTGGTCATGAAGATTCTGAATGCAGGAGCAGGTTTTGGAAGACAACTCAGAAGGAACAAACCTCAAGTGCCAAAACATGGAGAATGAAGGAACCACAACCAGAAAGATGTGGGATAGCTTTATATGCAGAAGGACAGGAAAATCAATGGTACATCGACAGTGGATGTTCGAAGCATATGACAGGTGATAAAGAAAAACTTGAATCATATACTACCTTAAAAAAGGGAAAGAAAGTCTCTTTTGGAAATGATACTCCGGCAACCATAAAAGGGAAAGGCATTGCTCAGTTGAAAGAGGATGTCAAAGCTGGAAATGTTTTATATGTTGATGGTTTGAAACATAATCTATTGAGTGTCAGTTAGATGTGCGATAATGGAACGGAGGTGATGTTTCAATCAGATGGGTGTAGTGTCCGTGATCTTGATACAGGAGAAACAATTATCAAAGGCAAAAGAACTCCAAATAATCTATACATATTTGAAGAAGGAGAACAACAATGTTACTTGAGCAAGAATGATGAACACTGGTTATGGCACCGAAGGTTGGGGCATCTAAGCTTTTTACAAATAAGGAAAGCATGCAAATATCAGGCAGTTTGTGGTCTTCAAGATATCAAAAGTCCAAACAACACCATATGCAAATCATGTCAGTTTGGGAAGCAAACCAGAACTAACTTCCCTGAGAAGGAAGGATCGGCCAGCAGACCTCTTGAGCTAGTTCATACAGATGTATGTGGTCCATTCAGGAACAGGTCACCTTGAGGAAAAGAATACCTTATATTATTCATCGATGACTTCTCCAAGATGGTTTGGCTAGGACTTATGAAGCACAAGGACGAAGCATTCGAAAAATTCCAATCCTTCAAAGCCTTGGTTGAAAATGAATCAGATTACAAAATTAAGTGCCTCAGGTCCGAGAGAGGTGGGGAGTTTACCTCAAATGAATTTTTCAATTTCTATGAAGAGCATGGAATAAGAAGGGAATTCTCTACAGCCATGATGCCTCAGCAAAATGGAGTGGCAGAAAGGATGAACACAACAATCCAACAAATGGCTCATGCTATGCTTGATGAGTATGGAACTCCCGTAACCTTCTGGGGTGAAGTTGCATATGTTGTGGTTGTTATTTTCAACAAAACAAATGTCTGAGTAAACAACACTCAAACTCCGCATGAGCTCTGGTATGGTGAGACTCCTTCAGTAAAGCATTTCAAAATTTTTTGGGAGAAAATGCTATATTAAGAATACTGATGAACATCTTGGCAAACATGAACCTAGAGCAGATGAAGGCATTCTCCTTGGATATTCTCCCTATAGCAAAGCATATAAATGCTATAATAAAAGGCTTGGAAGAATTGTTGACAGCATTGATGTAGTGGTTGATGAAAAAGGATACATCCCTAGGCAAGTAAATCATGAAGATATCGAAGAGGATGAAGACTGCTCTCCAAATCAGACAGATAATGAAGAAGAACCTCAAGAGGCACCAGAGGAATAGATAAGGATAGAAGAAAAGACTCCATCTAGGTACGTTCAGAAGAATCATCCTGAATCTCATATTTTGGGGCAGAAGGAAGCAGGTGTACAAACTAGAAGAACAATTGCAGAAGCCTCAAGCTATTTGGCATTGCTCTCCTCCACTGAGACACAAAATGTAAAAGAGGCATGCAAAGATGAATGCTGGATTAAGGCAATGGATGAAGAACTTGAGCAGATTGAAAAGAACAACACTTGGGAGTTGGTTCCTAGACCAAAAGATAAGAATGTCATAGGGGCAAAATGGATCTTCAAGAACAAGTTGAATGAAAATGGGGATGTTATTAGAAACAAGGCCAGACTTTTTTGTAAAGGGTATGCTCAACAAGAAGGGATAGACTTTGAAGAAACTTTTGCTCCTATTGCTAGACTTGAGGCCATCCGAATGTTCCTTGCTCTCTCAAGTTTTCAAAAGTTCAAAGTTTTTCAAATAGACGTGAAATCAGCCTTTCTGAATGGGGATTTAGAAGAAGAAGTGTACATTGAGCAACCAGATGGTTTCATCCTTGGGAATGATCCAAATCTTGTATGCAGACTAAAA
>APFE030576191.1:9452-29319 GCA_000404065.3 Pinus taeda | reverse complement strand
ATTCAAAGACCAAGCACATACCAATCAAGTATCACTTTCTCAGGGAACAAGTGATTGAACAAAAGGTCAAGTTGGAGTATGTTCCTTCTAAGGAACAAGTTGTTGATATTCTTACCAAACCATTGCCTAGGGAGACCTTTGAATACCTCAGGCAAAAGCTGGGGGTGGTTGATGCATCATCGTGTTGTTGTTGAATCTCATCTGTTGGTTGTACGCAAGGTCTACATGTGGTATACGCATACATTTGTTGGTTTATGGATTGGTTGTAGATCGATGGTACAGGTTCAGGGGGAGCACATATAATGCATTGTTGGCATTATGGTAGCACCGAAGGAGAGCATGGATGCTGATCTAATCATGGCTGCAACATGTCTCTCTCTCTTTCATGGTCATTTATGGTGTTTGGTTTATTATGGTTCTTCCTTGCAGATATGGTTTATAGTCAAGGGGAGCATGTTCTTAGGGGGAGCATAAACCTTTGCCCTTTATGAAAAAGGGGGAGAATGACGTTGAGGATCTTGAGGTTGCCATCAAGTCCAAAGGGGGAGATTGTTGGAATTATGATTCTGGTATGGCTCTATGATACATGTGTTGTACTTGATGGCAACTCACTCAAGTGGAAATGGTCTGTTCAGGCTCTCAAAATTATGGAAATTAAGAGGCTCGTAGGAGAATGGTTCAAAAGGTGCGGACTCGTAGGTTCACCGTGCAAGAGGTGCGGTCATACCCGCAGGTTACCCGTTCAGTAGGTGTGGAACCCCAGTTAACTCACTTCAAGGCAGAGAATCGCACTCACGTGGGGTTTCTTATGTTTGGCTCGTGGTATTTAGCCTGCCATTTATGATGCTATGGTTTTGGACCGTGGTATAGGATCTATTTTAGCTCCGGTTTGGATCCCTTGTATTGGTTATTAATGGTTTTGTACCATGGTGTGAATAAGGGCTTGACTATAAATAGGGAAGGAGATCACTTGGCTAAGGTAACTTTTCAATTGAATATCTTAAGATCTGAACTATTGGGTTATCAATGTAAAATGCTTGATCTAAATCAAAGTAAATTTGAAGGTGAATCTATGAAGTCGTGATCTCTTGGGCACATGTTCAGATCTGTGGATCTGACTAACTGTGGCACATTGGAGGACTATAAATTTTTCCCTAATCAGAAATCCGCAACGATCCATAGGCGCAGTGCGGGGGTACGCAGCTCAGTGAAAGGCTCAGTGTGGGAGTACGCTGCGAAACCAAAGGTGCAGTGCGGGGTATGCAGCGTAGGAGAGGGCACAGTGCAGGGCACACGCAGTACAGAAAAGGGAGAAGTGCGAGGTACGCAGGCGACAAGAAGGCACAGTGCGGGTGTACGCAGTATGTCAGAAGTAAATGTGCGGATCTGAAGAAAAGTACGCAGAGCAGAAGAACAACCAGTGCGGATCTGCGCATTCAGTCTCAGAAGAGCTGCGGATATATGCGGGCCCCTGTTGGTGAAGTTGCGGTCTTATCTTGAAACTATTGTTGATTGTCCTTTATATATTGCAGCAAAGTTCTGGGTTTATATTTCTGGTACTATCTTTCTGTTTACAGCATTCTGAGAAATTGGGTGATTCATTGGTTCATTGTATAAGGAGATTGGGTGATTTTCGTGTACTTGATGATTATTTGATGTTCATGGATCCAGTCTGAAAATTAATGAAACGTGGTCCTTAAAGAAGTAAAAGAGCTAAGGGGGTTGTAGCTCCCTTCCATGAGAGACTGGAAAATGAGAGAGTGTTGTAGCTCTCTGCAGGTTGCAACCCGCGTACTGGTAAAGGACTGCACCAGTACAAAATCATTGTAAAAGAAGTTTCTAATTGAAAGAAGACAGAGACATATTGCAGTAGGTGGTTTTCACCCACATTGGGTTTCCACCTTATATCTGGTGTTCTTTGGTGTGACTATCTGTTTTTCTTGTTTCATGCTCATTATTATATACAAGTTAATGATCAATGAATTAAGGAAGGCATATTGAAAAGAATTTGATAATACCGATTCACCCCCCCCCTCTCGGTATTATTTCCAACATCCTCTTCCTTTGATGTTTCTTGATCCTTTTCTTCCTCCTCTTCATATTCTATGTAAAATAATTTCTTCTTAGTACACTTATGACCTTTAGTGCATTCGCTATCACAATTGTAACAAAGCCCTTTTTCTCTTTTTTCTTCCAATTGTTGTGGTGTAACCCTTGTAGGTTGTGGAATGCTAGGAGGAACAACACTTCCATCTTTATAGTTGTGAAGGGTATGCTTCATAATTTTGCTTTCCAATATGTCACAAAGCCCTTCTACTCTTTCCAATTGTTGTGGTGTTGCTCTAAAGAAGGTGTTGCTCTTTGTATCCTCATAATGTGCTATCATTTCCTCTGTGAAAATTGACCACGTAACAAGTTGTTTATGAGAACAAATTCCTTCATACCATAAAAATTGATCTGGTTCTAAATATGAAGATGCAATACATACCTTTTTTAATAGTGGTACACCATGTAGATCAAAATATTGCTCCATCTGAAGTATCCAATTTATCGGATCCTTGCCATCAAAATTCCTCATCTTGCTTTTTCTTGATTTTAGGAGCTTGATCTTGAAACAATTGTACCTCTATACTTTTGGATCTTTAAGTTCTGAAATTGTGACCTATAGTAGCCCTCTATGTCCTCTTTCCAATGCCACCAGTCTAATCCAAATTGGATTCTCCAAGGAAGAGTTATACAAAATCTCCCACATTGACTTGATTATAATGTAGTTTAGTAGAGCGAACTTGTACGATATGCCACGAGTCACTATTTCAACCTTTGGCTCTAAAAAATATATACAAGAAACTACAGTCAGTCCTCTTTTTGTAAATTTTTACGAAATTTGAATCTAATGCTCAGAGAGACAGTTATAACGATTTTCCGCAGTTCACCTATTTGGAATGTAATTCAGGAGTCTGCAAAAATACCAACTTCCTCAAATCATATCTCTGCAAATATAACGTGAAAAGCTCTAAAATTTAGATCCAAGGTTTCACATTATTTCTTCTCAAATGGGTCCTTTTTAGCTTCTGAAACGTCGAAGAAAAAAATTTATAGCGAAAATGCCACGATGACCTATTTGGAGCAATGAAACCCTAGAATCCAAAGCTCTGATACCAAATGTTATGAAACCAGCTCAACAAAAAGATAGAAAAGATAGATCAACACCTTAGAATTCAGCCTATTTGAGGGAGCAACCTCCTTTACATTACATAAATGAACAATTCTTCGATGATACAAATGAAAAGACCTCCTTTCTATATATAGGAGTCTAAGGGGTCATAACATAATCAGAGCTGACATAACAATAATAATGTAAGGGCACAATAATAACAATAGTGGGCTTCTATGGGGCACAATAGTAACAATATAGGCACTACATGGGTACATCAATATAATATGTGGGTTGTAGTAATAACAATAAGGGGTTATGCTAGTAGTATAGGGGCCTAACATGAACTGTAGAGGAAATCATAGATCTTTCAGGAGAGGACTCAGCTGTGGCAGGAGGAATCCTTGGAACTTTATTGGGCATGGAATCTCTGCACAACATGTTTTGGGGCTCAAAGCCCAAGTTTTGGTCAAATGTATTGTAAGACTCCACAAATTGCGGGCATGGAGTGCGAAGTATAGGTTGAGTCATAGGGTTGTCCATCCTACATATTGTAAAGTAATGTAATGTCATGTCGGCCTACCCATGGTCCACGGACCATAGGGTTATATAAGTAGAGCGAGGCTCTAGGTTGTAAAAGGAGCAAAGAAGCTGAGTAGTGAAGATAGAGCATAGAGTAAGAGTCCAAGTGTATTGGGTCATAGCAGTAGGAAGAGGCTTTGCGGTTGAGTGTGCAAAGGCCTAGTAGAGTCTGCAGCTGAGTGCGTGGACCCTTACAGCTGAGTGCGCAAGGTGTGTCGAGTCTGTAATCTTGAATGAAGAATAATAAAGCGAAGTTGATTCCAATTTATGTGCATCTACTTGTGTATTGCCTTCTTTATATTTATACTGTTTTGCTTATCATGTGCACTTATATGATTGCTAGATATACTGTTAATTATCATAAGCTAATTAATTGGGTAACAACATATTAAGAAGCAAGGAATTTGGGTATAATACAGGTCACGCCCTGAGTAAGGTTGTGCGGAGGCAGCATCATAGGTTGCGAGGGAATAATATGTGTGTGTAGCGACGTGTGCATAAGGTCAAATCGTGGATCACCAGAAGCTCATCAGACATACCCAAGGTGCAGAAACTTGGTTCTAGCACCCTACCATACTATTTCAGGTGATACCTCAGTTCACACTCCATGGACTGTTGCCAAAAGGGCTAGTAGTACCGAGATTTACTTGGCTAAATCACCTCTAAACCTGGGTCAGGCCCATACAAGCCAACAAATGTTTCATTGTTGGGACCAGGATCTGCATAAGGGAGGTCTGATGTCATGCCACTAGAATCCCACAAAGAAAGAAATTGAAGATTGGTTGGACAAGAAAATTCACGAGTTCACGGTGTAGGAAAACAAAAATCCGTGAGTATATAAGGAATATTGGTTGTAGTGCTACGTGTATACGGAAATCCATGAAATTTTCTTTGCATCCTTTCCTTCTAAGTTGTATGAGTGGATTACGAAGCTAGTAGATAGTCAAGGAAGGTGTAGGCTTGAAAAAACAATCGTGGGGACTCTGGAATTAGTGCACAGACTAGAAGCGTCAGGAGATAAGATCGCGTGAGCTGTGGACCATTGGTTCGACAGAATTATAGGAGGATTTATCACTAAGTTCGTGGTAGACATGACCGTCAGCTACAGTGAGGCAGAGCGACATTACCTCAAGGGACCGCGAGGTAAGTATATTAAATCTTTGAACACTTGGATTAAGATGCTATTGTGAGAAAAGTGGGTTATGCAAATAAATTAATGTTTGGGACTGTGTGAAGTGGAAAGATCTACAGAAGCGGAAGTAGCAAAGAATTGGAAACTAGTCCCTTAATTTTCCCCTCGCGGGAAAGCAAGGAGGAGCTCGCGAAAGTTTCTCCGACAAGTGCAATCAATTTGATAAGGCAGCGCATTCTGCGTTTAGCACCTCCACCCACACTGCCACCCATCTCACCGTCCTCACCTCCATCTCCACCCAACCCACCTTTGCCACCACCACAGTTCAGTATGGCGAGTGCGATCAAACTACCGGTATTTAGAGGAGTGGGGAATGAAGATCCAGACCAATTCTAGTTCGTGGTAAGAGTATTATGGGAAGCACAGGGCATTGTGGATGAAAATATCAAGAAGGCTATGCTGGTGAGTGCATTTCAGGATCATGCACTAACATGGTACATCAAGCATTATAATGACCATCTAAACATAGGAATCGTAGAAATCCATACCGCGCTGAATAGAGAATTTAGCAGGAAAAGGTCGGAAACATGATCAATCATCGGGTTTAAGGAGATCACGATGCTCTTATGTGAGACCCCCTAGGATTTGGACCAAAGACTGAAGGATATGATTCACAAAGCCAACATGACATTGACATATTGACAACACCGTGCATGGTTTGTAGTGTCACTAACACTGCACTTACGGATGGCATTGTCACAGCAAAACCTTTCCACCCATGCTGAAGCTTTGGAGATGGAGATGAGATTGCATGAGACTCCTATAAA
This sequence comes from Pinus taeda, assembly GCA_000404065.3. Taxonomy (NCBI): domain Eukaryota; kingdom Viridiplantae; phylum Streptophyta; class Pinopsida; order Pinales; family Pinaceae; genus Pinus; species Pinus taeda. The sequence goes on along the minus strand of APFE030576191.1, from coordinate 23,624 downwards.
AGACCCTTGTCTGGGAGTCCAACAAATCCATGCGCAACTATAAAATCTATTTGGAAATGCATAGTTTGAAACAAGACAAGACACCTCATCCACAGGTGCGTGAGGATGTATGGTGCATAAAATGCAAAGGCCAAGGGCATGACAAGGACCAATGTCGAGTGTTCGCGAATTACTTGGTAGGAGGAGGATTGATGCCGTTAAGACTTGAGGCACAGGCAAGACCAAGGGTGGCACCTGCATTATGTGCATGATCTGTCAGATAGGAGGAAAACACACTATAGAAAATTTTCATCTATTGCAAAAGTATGTGCAGATGTCCTAGCAATTGTTTTCTAACTTCTATAGGTCAGTAGGCCATGATGAGTGCACCTGTAGAAGCTACGAAGTAATGATGGATCAGACTCCTACCTATAGGATGTAGACTAAAACATGATCCCTTGAGCCAAATGTAGGAATGGCGCACGCTGGATTTCATGTGCATGGCCGAGGACGAGGTGGAATGGGACCAAGAAGGGGTCAAAAAAAGTTAACTTGTTATAATTTAAGAGGGCCAGGGCACTATGCTCGCGATTGTACAAACCTGACAAGGACATCATGTTTGTATTGTACTCAGTTTGATCATGAGGTATAAGACTACCCTACACTGATAGCAAGACTATGCAAAAAAGGGGTACTTCAGCCCCCTCCGACTCAAAATTTGCAGATGATGAAGCTTGATCCATGCAAAGAAGACCTGAATGTAAACATGATTCTTAAGAGCGGTATGACCACTGGAAATGATAAAGGTAAGCAATAAGAAGAAAGTGCATGGGTTCGTAAGGCTCCTACAAAGGGACCCAAATTTGATTGAACGTGCAAAAGAGACATTCATGGAAGATAAGAAGAGCTTCACGGAGGCCTCCATGTAAGGTAGTAAGGATCAACTAGAACTAGGGATGGATCCTTCAATGCTCACTACATTTCTCGAGACATGCATGAAACTTGTATGTCACAACAAGGCAGTAAACGGACTATAGGAACTTATCACTAGGTGTGTAGGGTTAGGAGAACTGCGCATGGTCTAGAAACTTGGAAAGCATGAATTGCACACAGGAAGGGAAATGAGGTTGACTGCACAAATCATTGAATATGAAATGGATCAGGTAATCCTAGATCTCGGACCGGACTTGAATGTATTGCCAAAAAAAACATGGGAATGCATGGGAAGGCCCAAGCTATAGTGGTCTCCTATTCAGTTATGAATGGCAAACCTATAGAAGATCTTGCCCATGGGAAGATTGCGAGGGGTAGCAGTAGATATTGAAGGTGCGAGCGCACAGGTAGATTTTGAAGTGATAAAAATTTTCGATGACAGTAATCCCTATCTCGTGCTACTAGGAATAGACTGGGCCACCAATATGAATGGAGTTATAAATCTGAAGAAGCACAAAATAATCTTCGAGAAAAAGTCACTACGCACAGTAGTACTGCTAGATCCAACGAAAGGAGCGCGATACACTGAACTAGTGTGCAACAATGATAGTGAGGATGATCTCAATTGTATTTACAAGATAAGCACGTGAGAGAAGGATTGGGTGAATCTGACTATAGATGGAATGATTTTGTGGGAGCACGAAATCTCCTACACTTCGGATTCAAATGAAGAGATAGAGCATGGAAGAATCGGCTGCACGAAGTAACAATGCTTAATTGCAACATGATAGTTAGATCACTGCATTGCGTGACAATAAAAGCAAGGGATCTACCAACATATGATGGGTTGACAATGGTGGATGAATTCCTAAACAAATTTGAAAGCATAGTACTAGAACAGTAGTGATTCGATTCTTTGAAGTGGGTGCTATGTGCAACGCCTGCACAATGGTGGGGTACGCATCAAGGATGTTTTGAGGATAGGCGCGGGTGCAGAAGGATGATGTGCCTATGATTTGGAAAACCCCAGCCTAGAATAAGAGCTAGTCAACAAGGGCGAGACAACTTGCACGCCCACCTTTTCCAATGGGTACAAACATATGTTGTATAGCCCACACAAGCGCACACCACTCCTATAATAGAGAATCGGAACAAACCGCAGCAGCAGGAAAGGCAATGTGTGCTACCAGTTATCCAGGGAGAGGCATTCGATAGGGTGTGTGAAGTATTGAATAGGGTTCACAGGGCAAAACGAACTAATTGGGACCCGTGCGTACCAATGGTTTGATTGGCCTATAGGACCATGTGCAAAACCCTGGCCATGAAAATGATTCCAAAGGTACGAAGCATAGTAGAGACCATAATTGCTGAAGAGAATACAAAGAGGAGTCCACCCATAAGAGTTCCCGTAGTTGTGACAGTGCGCGAAGACCAGGACGAAGGAATCACACAGCTACGTGAGGTTGAACACATAAAGATTTAGGAAGCCATTCGGTGAGGGAACCTTAGACTTCGCGAACTCAAAAAAGACCAAGTACAACTAAAGAAGAAAAGCATTTTGATGGATGCCGAGATCAAGAGGCTGGAAAATGAGATCAAGCAACCATGTCTCATCAATAAACCATGGATGACAAGACAAGGTGCAGATGATCATACTACTGTATTAGAAGATTTCCATCGAGAACTTATGACTCTGTTGCCATGGCTACGACTACAGCTCACCAACCGCAGTAACCAGGGGAGCGCACTACAAATGGTAGAACACGTGGCACCGGCTCTTGCAAAGGAGATTGATGAGTTTCTACAGACTATACTAGAAGGTGAATTGAAGTCTCACAGAGGTGGTGCGACCACCTGACTAGCCGTAAGGAGCATAGTCTCAGTGCTCCAGGCAGTTGAAAGAGAGTGTGGTATTATAAAAGAGTCTGTTTGGGAGCTGTGCAATAAGGGAGGTGCACGCAGAATTAGCATGTCACAAGGTTTGCACCCGCGTGCGGGGAGCTGCACTGCTGCGTGTGTAGGCTGGGAAGTAACCATTGATGTCACTGTTTATGACAAGATGTACAATTTAAGGAAAAAGGTAGTGGGTGGTGGGCATTTAAGACACAAATTAAGGACAAGATTTGGGACAATCTATCGCCAAGAAAGCATTGATGGCCCAAAATTGGGGGGAACAGTCAAATTTGAATTCAAAAGGCGCTATAAAACTCCAAGCACTAGCTATGAGACAACACTTGTTCACTTAATATTTGAGTAGTTGATTAGAGCACAGAGTGTTGAGCTCCGAGCGATATTGAAGCCCGAAAGTTCATGAACAACCACACACAGTTCAAATAAGATGGCAGCTACCAGGAGAGGTTTGGGATTTTCAGAAGGAACCGCTGACAATGCCATGTAGAACCCCATGGTACACGATGTTCCCAAAGATATTGGGATCATGCCGAAAATCCTGAAATCGCCTTGGATGCCGAGATCCAAGAAATATAACCAGGCAGCGGGACCAGTTCGCATGACCTTGTGGAATCCACAGTTCAGTGAGCTCTCAATGGAAGAAAAGGGCAAGGCTATCACCATTGAGACATCTGACGAGGAGGAGGACATACACGCTCTCGTTGATGAGATAGAGGAAGCAAAGGACATGGAAGAGGACATCCAGTCAGTGCGCTCCACAGCAAAATTGCCTAAGTATGTCCCTCCATGGAAAGGGAAAACTAAGATACCAAATGATCTAGATGCCACCAAGAGCACACTCCAGACCCTGCTCCTCCCTGATGGAATTGTGTTTGAGGGCTTGCACCTAGGCCACATGCCCACAATGAAGTTTGAAGATTGGGACCTCACGGAAAGTGAGAAATTCCCACACTTAGAGATGGAGAGCCTCATGACGCAGAGCACGGAGGGGCCAGTCACAACATTAGAACCATGAAAATGGTTGTGCGGTGTGGAGAAGGCCATATTGCTTCATCTGTTGTGGATTCCACACTTTCACCATGTGCCCATCACTATTTTCATCATCAAGCAACTGCTTTTCCTGGTGCACAATGGGTACTTATGGTTGGAGGAGCTTATTCCCATCACGGTAGATCTCATCCACAGAATTTCTCAGCTTCCCTATAAAGGAGAGGAACCCCTGGCGATAGTAGGAAAAAGCAGAGATTTGGATCTCGTGGAGGCCATGAAGAAAAAATATAAGCTTGAGAAGAAAAAGAGGGGTTACAAAATTAGGAGCATCAAAGATAAAGAGGTGTGTGTAGCCACCCAACTCCTGGTCGGGAAGGTAATGAGAAAATGCCGTGATGATGAGGTACCAGCACTAGTAGTTGCATTGGTTGAACAATGCATAGAGGGGTTCTAATTCAACTGGGCCGAGTTCCTCTCCAAGGAATTATTGACCAACTACAAGGAAGCCCATGATTAGGGAAAGACCTTCCACTACGCGTGGTTGCTCTTGTCCATTTTGCTAGTAGTGGGAGAAATGTCAAAGGATAGTCAGTTCCCAAGCATTGAGTAGGACTTACCGGAGGCTACAAAGTATGTGTTGCTTTGAGCTACCAAGGACATGAAGCGGATTCATGAGACAAAGATCTTCTGCGTACTCATGGAGGTAAGTGTCCAGATGTGGATTAATAAACGGCTGCACCTGTCCCCCACAGTGCACAACATTCTACGGAGCTTTGCAGACTTCAAGGCAGACATGGAAAACATTTACATCAAGGTGTGAAAGGATCTGGCACAGTAGTGGACCAAGCTCCCCTCAATCACCATTGATGATGCAATTTTTACAGTGCTAGAATCATCACCTCCCGAGTGGCACGCCCCAGATTTGGGGGAGCTGGATAGGACAACAGCACAACAAAGAAAGGATGAGGCCAATTTGCATGTCATGAAGTTGATTGAGAAGAGGTGCAATGAAAAAGCAGCAGTAGAGGTAAGGGCAGTCCGCGTGGCAGCAAAGGTAGTTGCGAAGCAGGAAAAGGCCACTGAAGTAGTAGCAACAGTGTAGACAACAGAGGCCACAACAACATAGGACGAGGAGGGCCAGGACTCGTCGACAAGATAGGAAGCAGATGACACATACCTCGTAGAAGAAGGCACAGACCTAGGCATAACTTCCACCCAACTGAAAAGGTTGTGCATCACAGAGAGATAGGGCCCATGGAAAAAGGTCAAGGCCTCCAAATTGGCCATCGACCCGATCACGTTAACAGAAGGCAACCTCAACGACATCGGTGACATGGTTTGTAAGGTCGCCAAGGAAGTGCTCCAAGAAGACATGTTGGAGTAGTAGATTATGTTGGGGGCCCTAAGAATGCAGCTGCAGGAACTACAGGTGTGCCCCCCATAGGAAGGAATTGTAGCCACCTACAGTGTAGCAGGCACATCAGAAGTGGAGCAACTGCTACATGAAAAGATGGTCAACACCATAATGCTCCCAAAAGGGGCAGTAACATCAGAGAATGATATCCACAGAGCCGCAGTGGATAGGATCAAGGGACTTGGCCTTACTTTGGTTTCCCTTTTGCGATACAGACTGTACCATCTGCATGATGGCATAATAGTAGAGCTCCACGCTAGGGAGGGCCACATGATTCAGGTGATGAGTGAGAAAAAGATCAACATCGAATAGCTTAGCCTGCAACGTGACATACTAGTTTCACAAAACTAGTAGATAGTGCAGATAGTTGATGAAGCGTGTCGGCGAGTCCCAGAGTTGTCCATTGCTATAGATCTACCAACAGAAATGCAGATCCACTGTCTAGCAAATCGAGTCCGAAACATGTGTGAGGAAACAACACATGTACAGCTGGAGCTAAATCTCCAAATTACCGAGCTATGGTTGAAGGTGTAGCCTTCCACTCCCCCAAAAGTTAGAGAGTTGCGCGTTAGCGCTATCCAAACAAGGCTAGAAGAAATTGGATAGGCAGTACAAGATTGTACTGGTATGTTGGACCGAGCCTTTGGCATCCTCACATCCTTACAGGAGAACCCCAATATACAGCGCCTGGAAATAGAGGCGCGTGAGCTTCAGGAGTAGTACAATAGTGTAAGGGGAACTACATAGACAGCCGTCCTCACTCAATGGCTGGAAAAAATGCAACAAGCAAGGGCACTGAAACAGTAGGTCGATGTCGCAAGATAGAAGAGGCACTTCTCAAAGCATGCATCCAGCCATGGATTGATGAGGCCTTCACTGTTACAGTAGATATTGATGGCAAGCTCGCATAGATGCATGGGCTCTATGTGCTAAGGTAGGGATTTGATCCTCACAAAGAAGCAATGGAAGAGCGCATGCAGCAGGTCTAGGAAACTATAGAACAGTGCACCGCAGACCTCTAAGCAATACGGGACCAATTGCAGGGAGTCCACACCAAAATTGTTGTTCCAACAGAGTTAATTGAGGACATGTCAAGATGATTGTGTGGGGGCCTGTTGGGCATGGAATCCCCCCACAACATGTTTTGGGGCTCAAAGCCCAAGTTTTGGTCAAATTTATTGTAAGACTCTGCGAATTGTGGGCGCGGAGTAGGAACTATAGGTTGAGTCATAGGATTGTCCACCCTAAGTATTGTAAAGTAATGTAATGTCATGTTGGCCTACCCATGGTCTGTAGACCATGGGATTGTATAAGTAGAGCAAGGCTTTAAGTTGTAAAAGGAGTGAAAAAGATGAGTAGCGAAGATAGAGCATAGAGTAAGAGTCTAAGTGTATTGGTATGTAGTAGTAGGAAGAGGCTCTGCAGCTGAGTGCGCAAAGGCCTAGTAGAGTCTGCAACTGAGTGCAAGGACCCCTGCAGTTGAGTGCACAGGGCAATGTCGAGTCTGTAATCTTGAACGAAGAATAATAAAGAGAAGTTGATTCCACTTTTTGTGCATCTGCTTGTGTATTGCCTTCTTTACATTTATACTATTTTGTTTATCGCATGCACTTATTTGATTGCTAGATATACTGTTAATTATCATAAGTTAAGTAATTGGGTAATAACAGATTAAGAAGCAAGGAATTTGGGTACAATATAGGTCGCGCCCCGAGTAATGTTGCACAGAGGCAGCATCACAGGTTGCGAGGGACTAATAAGTGCGCGTAGCGAGGTGCACAAAGGGTCAAACTGTGGACTGCTAGAAGCTCATCAAACATCCCCAGGGTGCGGAAACATGGTTCTAGCACCCTCCCATACTACATTGGGTGAGGCATCAGTCTGCACTCCGTAGACTATTGCCGAAAGTGCCAGTAGTACCGAGATTTGCTTGGCTAAATCACCTCTGGACCTGGGTCAGGCCCATATAAGCTAACAAACTTTTGCAGGAAGTAGATGGATGGTTGAAGGAATTGAATAAAAGGGAGGTAAAGCTACTGTAGAGGACCATCGGCCCTACTATAGAAGCCTTGTTGAAGGAGGTGCAACAAAAAGACAATTTGGTGGCAGAAACACTCCAATATTATAATGCAGTATACAACAGGATCATAGAAATGATCAAGGGTGTCAAAGCTGAGTGAATCAAAATGAGTCATGGGTGAGTGTTGGGGACCTTTTGGGCATGGCCCAACTTGGTCCAAGTTTTGGGTAAAATACCCCATGAAAGAAGGAGCGTACCATATGGAGCTCACGAAGATATATTCATTGCATGATCTTTTAGGGCTTTTGGGATGGGATAAAGCCCTTATTTTATACTGGGTATCGGGTAGTAGTCTTTGTTTTATGGATCCATGGTATGTGGACCATGGATTTTGCATAGATGTAATGTATAAAAGGATATGTAATACCTTAGTGAAAGGAAATCATGAAAGCAAGTAATGAAATATCATAAGTGAATATATGTTTTCATGTTTGTAGTCTATAGTTTTGGAGAAGGCTCTGCAGTTGAGTGTGCAGAGACCATGAAGAGTCTACAACTGAGTGCATAGACCACCTACAGCTAGGTGCATAGGTTAGAGAATTGAATGTAATTGAAGATCTATTTAGTAAGGAATAATTTTTGGTGAAGTATTATATCTCTATATATGTTAATTTTCTACTGTTGTGTATTTGATTATGTATGTTTTTCACTGAGTTACGTGAAGACCTATAAGATATATTGTTATGTGATAGAGTTTATGCATTTCTATAAACCAATCATCCACACAAAGTTCTTATGCATCTGAAGTTAAAATATTGAAATACAGTAGAACTAAATAGAAGGTGCCACTTCATGGATATTCCTTTGGTTGTGGAAACCTCATTCTGTAACCTCCCATAACTTCATCGGGTGAGATTGTGACCTGCTTATAGGTCGCTGAAAAAGGGCGCGTACTTGAGGGTTTTTTTGGTTTGCAATACACTCCAAACCTGAGTCAAGCCCTCTCAAACCAACAACTTCACCCTCTTCATATTATTTCCCAGCATCTAATTTCATCTCCTCTATCTTGCTCAATTTAGCTTCTAGTTCTAACACTTCCCCCTCTAAACATCAGTCATTATAAAAAATAAAGGAGCCCATTTCTAAATATATAGAATACATGGGATAATTATTTGGTTTGTCTTGGCTACTAACCATATATTTCATTAATGTTTACCTTTATAACCTTCTCTGCTAACAAAAAACAAGAATGGTAGCATATGTCATGTCCATCTGCAAAGCACCCTGTAACTTTTCTTCCCATGATCTTGATAGCAACATTCCATACTTGGGAGGTATGTCCACCACTACAACATCTATTACCACACTCTTTGCTGAGATTTGGGCTAGAGTAACACATAAATCTTTGATGAGACCTAAACATCTTACTTTTCTAGAATATGTTGGGAACGAGATCCCCTAAAGGATAGTTTTGGGGCTAAAAGCCCATATTTTGGTCAAATTTTGTAAGAAACTTGTAAAGACTCTACATTTTGTGGTCACGGAGCATGTAGGTGTTACAAGTCACAAAGGGTTTTATGCCCTTAGTTTTGTAAAGAAAAGTCAGTTGTAAGAGATCTACCCATGGTCCGCGGACCATGGGATTGTATAAATAGAGCTAAGCTCTAAGTAGTTTTAGAGGCACATAATGTAAGAGAGTCATAGCTTTTAAGTAAGAAGTCTAGGTTTCGAGTCACAACATAGGTAGAGGCTCTGTAGCTGAGTGTGCAGAGGCCTAGAGTAGAAGTCTGCAGCTGAGTGCACGGACCCCTACAACTGTGTGTGCAGGGTGCATAGAGTCTGTACTCACTTGCAAGATATTAATAAAGAGAAGTACTCTACAATTTCTGTGTCTTTGTTCTGATTAATGCATCTTGAAATTTTATGTATGAATTTCCTTTATATTATATGGTCCAAAAATTTGTATAATTATGTTGGATAACTGAACGCATATAAGAATATTTGTTTACATGGTCCTAACTATTAGATTCCTATACCAATAGGTTTCATTTTTCACGATTGAAAGTGGAAAGGCTAAATATGTTCATCATTGCATATTGAAAAGGTTCCATATTTTGTATACAGACTAGGAAAACTAAAAGATGAAAAGAGGGTATGCGTTAAAAGAATAATCAAAAGGCAAGAAAATCAATTGGTTAGAAAGAATAGTGAAAATGAACCCCAAATCAAAGACCAGGAAAGTGGCCAGTCAAAATGCCACTACTATCTTATTGGCAGCATCACAATGTGCAAATACTGTTGCTAATCATACTTGATGGATGGCCCAATAGTTCAATGCCATGTTTAAATTGTTTGTTGCAAAATAGAGAATGATTCCTATCCAAACAGCTCAAGCTTGGCAAATGACTAGATAGGTAGAGAAATGAAGGAACCCAACTGCTTAATCTGGGTCCTTGGAAGAGATAAGGGTAGATTTAGATAGGAGGGTAGTCAAAAGAAAAGTGGATAATCAGGGTTTGCTAATCTAAGTGCACCCAATTAAAATGAAGAAAAAATGTTAGGATTATTAAGTTGCATAGGTAGTGTGAGGTTGTAGAAGTAAAATGCCATTACCATTTTGCTTACCAAAGAAGAAGTCATCGCATTCAGGGTATTGGCACCATGGCAGAGGTTTGATGACATAACAATGGAAGCATGACTAATTTCCTTTTTCCCCCCAAAGATCATTTACTAACACTCCCCAGAGACCTTGGGATCTGCCCAACAGTCTTATTTCACTTCACTCCAGTACCAATTCCAAGTCAAATTCTCAGTTGACTAAAGGAAAAGAAGCCACATTTCTTGTGTAAAAATCACTATTCTGAATTCCATTTCTCTAATGTGACTAAGTTTCATTTCATGGGCTTAGCATTTTCCCCTGCATTTTCACCTCACAAAGTCATATTAACAGCTAATTTTATTATTTAACTCCTTAACATTGCTTCCCTTCCCTAATTTTACAATAGCTAATGCAATCCCAAAAATCTATTTAATACCCCACCCCATAGCAATATAGCTATATAAGTTAGTCTTGGGAAATATTTAGTCCATCTGGGACTAATATTAACCCTCCCCCACCCTAAAGACTATGGGTTTTGATTAAACCCTTGGGTAAAATCAATTACCATAGTGCCCCCATCTCACAAACCCCGTTTTTATCCCTCCCGCGCTAATGTATTCATTTGTAATGTTTGAAATAAACAAATATAAAATGGCGCACATTATAACCTCGCCAAACCAAAGTTTAAACCCACCCCTGCCATTATTTTTAATGTTTTTTAATTTGCGGGCTCCACAGTTAACCTTCCGCCACCTCATAACCCCCGCTAGCCGTCCGATCATTAACCCCCAGATCCAAGGGTGGGCGGTCATTTTCACCCACAAGCTGGCGGAGGTTTAGCGTTCGGGGGATTGGCGGTTTTACCGCCGTACCCCCGCCATGCGTCGCCTTCCCAGGGTGCTCGGAGGCCCCTCCCCCGATACCGCTTATGCCGAAAGGTGGTGCGGGGAGAAAACTAGATACCACCCTCTGCCCCGACGTCAGCACCACGTCATCTCTGACGTCGTCGCCCGCGTTCGTGCCCTGCCTCCATGACATTGCCACCTAATCTTCCCGCGTCCACGTCATGCCGCCATGTCCTGTGCTACCTCACCCCCCATGTCAGAGGTCCACGTCATCCTGTGGTACCCGGGACCCGCCGATGACGTCATCTCCAAAAAGCACCAAAAGTGCCAAAAAGTCCCGAATTTACATAAAACAACGCAAAAAGGACTGTTTTATATCATTTTCACTCCTTGTCTCGGGAGCGCTATGCATGCCGTTCACGTTGATTTTCCGCCCAACCTGGAATTTGACCGTCCGAGCTGCTGCAACCTGCAAATTCAACTCAATTACTCACCATTGTTCTAGCTCAACACCCTCGGTGTCTTGAAAACTAGGTATTTGCCCACAGTCAACCTTTTTACCCCTGTTTTCACCATTTGTTCCATTTTTTACCGACATAAAAGTCTGCTATCACCCTCACTGAGCCAACTATGCACCTACTTGTTGTCTGAACTTTCTGGTTAACACCTTCTGCCCACAAAGCTCAGTAAACCCCCGTTGGTCCACGAAATTCACTTGGAAAATTGGCTTTAAGAGCCCGTGCTGCCAACATGGGTCCTCATAGTTGTTCATTATCCACTCTCACCAGACTCCTCTCTGCAAAAGTCCACCTGCTCATGCTCAAGGACAACTTTATTTTTCCCTACAGTTGCCCCACAAGTTTGTCAACCAGAGATAAAGTCTGTTGAAACTCTGTAATCTCTCCTTTGACACACATTGCAAACAGCTAAAGCCACTACCAAATACAAATTCACTTTGCAGTCTGCATTAATTGTACTGAATCCTAGCCCCAAGTATCAACACAGAAAAGATTTTAATATGGCTGCCCCAGCTGCTCTAAATGTTGCTCCTATCAATGCACCTAACAAGGAACATGAGGCACTACCTTTAGTGGACAGTGATTACCTCATTCAGGATTTGGTTGGGGATAGAAACCACTTACCGACCTTTAGGAATATCTACTTAAACAACAGTGACATGTATGGCATCTGGGAGTTAAATTTGCCCATCTATTTCTTGCCTTCTGTAAATATTTTTCCTGAAATAATTCACCTCTGTGCTGGAAATTATGACCCAAGTCTCAGAGCTATCAAGTCTCCATCTGGGAGCATACTCTTTCATATAACTCCTGATTCCATTAATCAGATTCTCAATTTCAAATAGACCCAACTGTTCATCCCTTTTTCCATCAAATACCTGCTGGATGAAGTCCCCAAACTCTCCAGCACTAAGATTGCTAGAATTGCCAAGACCTTCATGAGAGCAGACCGCCAACCTACAGGGCCACCTCCTTTCCTGTATGTATATTTCAATGAGGTAGGCAAGCTGCTTGTGGACATGATATCCTCTGTGCTGGGTTTCTCAACAAGTGAGCATGTTGATGAAACCATGTTGGTCCTTTTCTCTACATATAGCCTTGGAAAGCCCCCTACTATAAAATATAACTATGCCAAGTTCATTGCCAATAAAATACATGACCAACTGCTAAGGTTGGACAGGGAGGCAATATTCAAATATTCATCATATATCTATCACCTATTCATGTACTATTAGTCAGATTGTTTCCAATGCCCCATCAAAAAGCTGGATTCACAGGGTGAAAGGAGGTCTGTTATCTTTTGGTCTTCATTTTTTCATCAAGTTCAGAACTCTCCCTATTCTTACTGTGAGTTCATTGACCAATTTGTTTATCTAGTCTCATGTCTCTTAAAAAGAACTCCTCCTCCTAGGTTGTCATATGACATGCAGAAAATATTGCAGTTGTCCAAGAATTATAAAATAGGTGATTGGTATCTATACCAAAATCACACTGTCATTAGGATCTATGGTTGTGAGCTCTATCCCTACAAGCTCCCTAGATATGTACCCATGAGATTGTTTGCCTTGGAATACTATAGGCAACTCATTAATTCAGATCTTACTCATTTTCATAGTGCCAAGAAGAAAGCTAACCTGAAATTCAAAGACCATCTAGGCCCCTTTATCATGAACAAGAAATATGGTTGGCAAGAGGTTGATCAAATACTGGGGCAACAAATCAAACTAAAAAGGAGTTTCTGGTGGGTCCCTTATGACCCTGATGGCTTTATCAGTGCTAGAAGAGTCAAATATAGGCTGTTAGCTTATAAGCATTGCCCAATTCCACAAATTGAGCAATATGCCAACAAAGATGAATGGGTGCCAGGCACATTAATTGAAGAATTTACTCAAGAAGAGATAATGGAGCAAAATGTCAAAGATTTAGAAAAAGCTCTTGACTTGGATTCTTTTTACCAGGTGACATTCAAGTTGCCACTCCAAGTTGGGGAAGGCACCTCCACGGCTGCAGCTGCACAGACTGCCCAGCAAGCATCTACAACAACAACAGCTACAACAAAGGGAAAAGAAGTGATGGATGCACAGCAGGAGACAGAGACATAACATCCCACCACTCCCAAAGATCAGAGTCAAGGGCAAGCCCCTCTGTAGCAAACTGAAACATCACAAATTCCAGTCTTGCAAACTCCTCTTAATGAGGAGAGAGCTAAGAAACGGGATAGAGAGGAGCCCACACCTCCAAGTGGGTCAACACAGCAACCAAAAGCCAAGAGGCAAAGAATTGATCCTCAGGCTGAAGAAGAAATCGGTGAAGAAATGGTAGAGAGCCAGAACAGAGAGAGAGAGTCCAGCCAGTAGACTGCTACCAGCTCATTCCAGCAAAGAACAAGGAATGCAAAATATTACAGAGGTGTCTTCTTCCAGGCAGCAGGGCAAGCAGCGAGCTGGTATCAAAGGAACTTTTATGGAAATCAAGGCACAAAATGAACTATTAAGAATACAACTTTATGATCAATTCTTGACAACATGTAACAACACACGTAAAACTATTATTAATGTCAAAAGGAAAACAATTCTTTCAATGAAATTATACCTGTAATTTCTGGCTGCGAAGTGACCACAAGATTTGGGGACGACTCTCCTCCCGACCGTAGGCTCAATTGTGCAGGATTCTGCTACAACTGGCCACCCCCGAGCCCTCAATCAACGACTACTGCCAGTATTCCTAAGTCTTAGTATTCTCCCAAGAGAATGAAGATAGAACCTCCGAATGATTGAACCCCTCCCATCCTCCTCATCATTCATTAAATATAACAAAACATTGGAAGGGAAACCACATGCACACCCTCCATGTGTCTGCATGCTACATGCCCACCCTCCATGTGTTTGCATGCTACTTTTTCTTTACTTTCCTTTGATTTTTTGATAATTTCCCTTTTTTTTATTAGAGCTTTAATATGGTTA
>APFE030576188.1:0-30594 GCA_000404065.3 Pinus taeda | reverse complement strand
AATAGGGTGAATGATATGGTGGAAACATGAAGGGGTGGAAATTGGAACAAACAACCTCATTAAAAAAGATAGCAAGTGGATAGAACGCTCTCTGTACTGGTCGTCCTAATTGAAGAAACTATCTGGGAAGATGGCAATGGCTTGCCAATATCATCCAGGCTTTTGGTTTCAGTTGTGCATCAATGCATGGTACAAATAAAACCCATCTACCAGTTAGCTTCTAAACAATTCAAAAACCAGAAATTCAATTATAATTACAATTTTGTATTGTTGTTGTGGCAGACCTCGGCAGGGACTACCGCCACGGCAGTGGCTCCCTTGTTTATATGATGGAAGGGATAATTATGAATTTTATAATAATAATTAAAGGTGGTTGGAATTTGGGTAAAAAAATTTAAAAGAATTTGTAGAAGTAGTGTTTGAATAGTATTTTTGATTGTGGAAAAAGATTCAGCACCATTAAAAAGTCAGACACCTAAAATTTTGAAGTTCAATAACTATAGCTTGAATTTACAAAAATCCTTGCTGGATTTTCTCTAAATATAACCTAAATCTTCATAACTTTCAGAGAAACTCCTCTGCCTCCTTAGACTAAGTGGTTTGCTATTATTTCATAACAAAAATATTTCAATTATATATCAAATTTTAACTTTAAAAATAGAAATTTTTAAAAATTCTAGGGCAGCTGAAACAACTTTGGCAAAACGTTCACAACAAAAATAGATCATTCACAAGCAAATGTATTATATATCAAATTTTAACATTAAAAATAGAAATTACTAAAAATTCTAGGGCAGCTGAAACGACTCCGGGAAATGTAAGAAGGGTTTCACAAAGTTACAAAGTCCTATTCATTGGCCATAATACTCTTTCCAGACGCGCAAACTTATTGGAATATTTAGGTACGTTGCAAAGTATTGTTCAAGTGGTCCAACGTCCTTACAAACGTAAAATTCTGTAGAGACTTTGAAGTCCACAGTTCGAAACTATTGAAAATATATATTTTAGGGCTTCATGTAGTGAATTAAATCTGGCCATCAAACCAAAACTACTTCAAATGTCACTGTGATCCGTCAAGTTGGAACTCTCAGCTTGTGAACAGTCAAGGTGTACCTCAATATATTGATTGTGCCAGACTGGAACACAAACAACTCGCAGTCCGGACCATAAATTAGCTTTAATGATTCCCACCCTGCTCTCATTGCTAAAAACGATATAAGGAGCTTCTTATTCTGGGAGTCTGCAGTGTCCACCGCTAGTTACAGATACATTTGACGATGGGGAGTTGAAATAACATGATCAGAGAACAATTCCCACGTGTCCTCATGGGTTGTTTCTTCCTACCACTGCTTCAGATAAAGCTGCTTCTTCAGATAAAGCTCAGCGATGCGGAAGATGCAGCTTCGAGCAGCATAGTGTTAGGCGCCTCTCTGACTGGTAACGAGACCAGGATTTCTAAGAACGGTATTTTCAAATTGGGATTCTTCAATCTCAACAACAATAGTGTTAAGAAATGGTACGTGGGTATTTGGTATGCCACCGCCACACAACAGACAATTGCTTGGGTGGCCAACAGAGAACGCCCACTGCAGAATACGTCCGCCGTTTTCAATCTCACAGAAGACGGGAGTCTCCTTCTGTCTTATGGGGGATCCATTTTCTGGTCCTCCGAGGCAAACGGGAAGAAGACCTCTTCGGCTGTGATTATGGATTCTGGCAACTTGGTCGTGGTGAGTGCCGAGAATACCTCTGAATACATTTGGGAGAGCTTCGATCATCCGGGAAATACGTGGTTGCCAGGGATGAAGATAAGTGTA
Source organism: Pinus taeda (assembly GCA_000404065.3). Classification (NCBI taxonomy): domain Eukaryota; kingdom Viridiplantae; phylum Streptophyta; class Pinopsida; order Pinales; family Pinaceae; genus Pinus; species Pinus taeda. The sequence continues at coordinate 28,777 of APFE030576188.1, read as the reverse complement.
AGGCAGAGGCTGACGTCGTGGAGGGACCCTTGGGATCCAAGTCCAGGGCTCTTCACTCTTCAGATGGATCCGAACGGAGCCAACCAGTATGTACTGCTATGGAAGAATCACATAAAATACTGGGAGAGTGGTGTTTGGAACGGCAGAATTTTCAGCAATGTTGCCGAGATGTCGTCAAATTACATGTACAATTTCGGATTTTACAATAACGGTTCGTACAAGTATTTCACTTATTCTGTAATGCATGGATTCACAGAACTGTCGCGTTTCGTTATGGACCAGTCCGGAGAAATCCGAACGTCCATAACGCTGGCAAATAATGAGTGGAGCATGATATGGCAACAGCCCAGAGATCAATGCAATGTGTATGCTGCGTGCGGGCCTTATGGATTGTGTAACAGTAACAATGTTCAGTCCTGCAACTGCGTGGCGGGCTTTATCCCCAGAAACAGGCGCGAATGGGAATCTCAACAGTCGTCCAGCGGCTGTGTTCGAAAGACGCCGTTACGATGCAGCCATGACGGGTTTGTGGAATTGTCTGTCCAATCTATGCCCCCTCAAGGGTTTCAATACAAAGGGCAGGGGCAGGGGCAGTGCCAGGAAGCTTGCCTCAGCAATTGCTCGTGCAAGGCATTTGCCTATGTTTTTAGCGGTAGTTCGCATGAGTGTGTATTGTGGTTCAGTGAATTGTTTAATATGTACGATACCTCCAATGGGACCTCTCTGTTTCTACGGTTAGATGCCTCTGATTTGCCAGATTCCTCTAATTCCAAAAAGAAGACAACACATCTTGCCGGCTTAGTGGGCGGTACCGTGGTTGGGCTGGTTGCAATTCTGGCCCTTGTTTTACTTCTTCTCTGGTGTTGCAGGCGATCGCGATCGGCTGCAACAGAATACGCGCTGGGAACGCTTATTGTATTCAGTTATAGAGCTCTGCAGAATGCAACGAAGAACTTTTCTGAGCGCCTGGGAGGCGGGGGTTTTGGTTCCGTATTCAAGGGGACCCTAACAGACGGCTCTCCGGTGGCGGTTAAGAAATTGGAGGGTGTGAGCCAAGGAGAGAAGCAGTTCCGCATGGAGGTGAGCACCATTGGAACCACACAGCATATTAATTTGGTTCGTCTGCGGGGATTTTGCACAGAGGGCTCCAGCAGGCTGTTGGTGTACGAATACATGCCCAATGGCTCCCTCAACTCCTTATTCCACAAAACCCGGAACAATGATCAGATCGAGAAAAAGTTGCTGGACTGGAAAACACGTTTCAGCATCGCGCTGGGGACTGCTCGGGGAATCAATTACTTGCACGAGGAGAGCAGGGACTGCATCATCCACTGCGACATCAAGCCGGAAAACATCCTCTTGGATTCCAATTTCTGCCCCAAGTTGGCTGATTTCGGGCTGGCCAAGCTGTTGGGCAGAGAGTACAGTAAGGTCCTTACGACCATGAGAGGAACCAGAGGGTACCTGGCCCCCGAATGGCTGTCCGGTCTGCCCATTACTACCAAGGCCGACGTCTACAGCTTCGGCATGACACTGATCGAGATCATTGCAGGCCGGAGAAACGTGGGCGGGGTCTTGCAATCCAACGAGCTCTTCTTCCCTACGTGGGCTGTAATGCAGATCAACAGGGGAAACGACATGGAAGTGCTTGACAAGAAATTGATGGGCAATGCAGACGCGGAGCAGGTGAAGAGGGCTGCCATCGTGGGAGGATGGTGCATACAGGATGACGAAGACGCGAGGCCATCGATGAGTCAAGTGGTGCAGATATTGGAAGGTATTGTAGATGTGCCTCCTCCTCCCCCACTACCCCTATCTCTGCAGAACTTTTCCTTAAAACCCGACAGTTTCATCCGTTTCTTTTCGGAAACAGAACCTCCTGCACATCAAGGCGACAACAGTGATACTCGCTCCACTCCACAGTAGAGTCTCATAGGATATTTACTATCTACTTAGAGTTTCGTCAAAATAAATCTCACAGTATTTTCTATCTACTTAGACTTTATCTGAATAAATATTTTTGTCAACCTTATCTAAGCCAAACAGATAATAGAATTGTGCCAACTTTCCCCTTATTCCATAGTTTTTTTATCCTATAGATGACTGGCAAAATGGAAATGTGTCATGAAATAGTTCACAGCCCTTTCGTTTCTATCACTGCAATCTGTAATGATAATGAAATCATATTAAGATCGTACGAGGTATTGCATCGTGTTTTTTATTCTTTTATCATATATATTGACGGAGTTGTCTATAATATGATTTTTTTGAGATTTTGGTGACGGAATCTGATGGAAGAAATTGAGGTTAAATCTTTATTTGTTGCAGTTAAAATAGTTTTTAACTGCATATTTAGATTCAGCACCATGAAAAACTTCCGGACGTTTTGATTGTGCAAAAAGTAGCTATCAAACTTGACATTACAATAAATTGCTGCCACTTTTTGACCAGAAAAACCCACCAAAAAAGCTTTCAAAAAATCACATTATACACAACTGCTATATTGGCACCATCCGTATATCAGGAACACGTTATCAACGATCCTGACACTTCCTTCGTACCATACGTATACAATTCTTTCAGTGAGAAACAAGTTACTGAATTGTCCCTGCACTCTGCGGCTAAGGGCAGGAATATGGTAAATGTATTTTGAAGTCATTAATTTATTTTTTTTCCCATGGGTTTATAAAAGGGTTTATTTTATATTTTTATAAGATGGATTATTTATTTCAATTTTATATATTTTTTAAATTCTAATTTTTTTTTTCAAATTCTAAATTTATATTTAATATATTTGAAAGTTTTATACGTTTTTTTTATTATAATTTTTATGAAATGTTATCACCATTTTTTTATTAAATTTAATTTATTATCCATTTGTTTTGATATTAAATGTTTATTGAAATCTATCAACAATATTTATTTAATAATTTAAATTTTATTTTTTTTTTATGTTATTATTTGTTTGTTAGAGAAATGTGAATGTTTATGGATACAATATTTTGTAAAGTTTTGTAGTTATTATAGTGAAATAGTTTGTCATAACAAAATTGATAAGAAATATATATAATGAAGGTTAATTTATGTTTAAGTTTTAATAACTAGTTTTTTATTTAAATAAATAAAATGATCACATGTAAGAAATAGAAAGCATAATGAAATATACACATATGCATCTACAATAGATACAATCTTTTCCCTGGGATATATTTATGGAAGAAAAGTAGGGCTAAAAAGTGAGGATGCTCTACTCTGTCTTTTCTAGAATGGAAAATATGCAAGTACAAAGAAACATACATTGTACACATCTACAATAGACACAACTTTTTCCCTGGGATATCCTTATGGAAGAAAAAGAGAGCTAAAAAGTGAAGATGCCCTACTCTCTCTTTTCTAGTATGGAAAATATGCAAGTATAAAGAAAGAGCTAATCTCTCTAAAGTTAGCTAAGACTTATGGCATGTAAGGTTGCTAGAAAAACTTAACTTCATACATTTTTCTCTCTAACTTCTCGCTCCTAGTTGTATTCTCAACTATGGAATAAAATACAATAACACATGATGGAACTCTTATTCCTCCTAGTGGCCCATTGTTTAACATGGCTTGATAGCCATCTAGGTGTAAGATTTGACTCCCTCAACACTTAGCTAGGGTTGTGATTTTAAACCTTTAGAGTCTTGTTGAAATTTCACATGTGGCTAGCTTGCTATGCATGAGTAATGAGGCTAATGTGGCATCCTCTCATACCATGGTGGTCAACAAAATAGGTAAGCTTGTGAGAGGTGTAACTTTTGAATGAACTCCATTTGATGTTTTTCTTACACCATTGTCAACATCTTTGAGTGTAAAACAATGCTCAAGGTTTCAGCACAAGGGAGAATTGTTTGACCCCAAAATTGTCATTTAATGCCTCAAAATGACTCCAAAAGTTTTAGACCACAATTCTCCAAACCACAATGCACCATCAAAATGAGCCTACGAGTTAGTTCCTTCAAATTTTTCACTGTATAAGCATCAAAATAGATGACTAATAATACAACGATCCAATCTAGGTCATTATTCATAATTTATTAAAAATATGACTAAGAATTATACATATATGGAATATAAATAGGGTTAATTCATTGAACACTACATTCCTTCTTGATACTTTGCAAGTAATATTTTTTGAAAAATACATTGTTTATGGATTCGATCTTCCACATTCTCTCAACCATATCAAAAGCCTTCTTATAATATTTGAAACCTTCTATACAAAATTTCATTTGTTTATCAATTTAGTATATCAGGCACACCATTTGGGAAGACTAGCCTTGTGTACCTCTTAATTGGGTAATATGGCTAAGGATATGGTTGATTCTATTTAGTTATCACTGTGAAGGACTAATCAAATCCTATAGTTAGAAACCCCAAGGTTTATAAGAGAGATATAGCGCTCGAATCTCCCTTGCTCTTAACACTTGGTTAACCTTTACAACACAATAAATGATCCTACAAAACTTGGAATATCCAAAATTTAATAATTTCATTAGTGTAGAAATCTTTTGGTAGTGGAAAAATAGTATATGGGAGTGGATCAAGACCTCCTCAAACAATTATGGGTGGCATATTTTCATGAAGTTCGTCATGTTGGTATAGCATATCAACAAAACTTTTGGTGGACCCACATGGTCCCATCATTTCCATTAGAAATAAGGTCATGGATATAAAAGGTAACAAATTGAAAGCATAGATCTTCCTAATTGTTGGGCACTAAATATTCTTACCTTTTCCCTGCATTTCCACTCATCTTTTCATCCTTTTTGCACTCATTAACATGTATTTACTATGCTAAATGTATGAGGTAACCCTCCTTTCTCTGTCTCTTGGAATATTTAATTAATGAAGTAAAGTCACGAGGGCTTTCCCTATGCAAACCACTAAAACTTGTTATGTCCGTGGATCCCGGTGAACAAGTGTTGATCTCATGGCATATAGCAGCAGTTTCGCGATTCACAATAGCCGTTCAACAACGGTGAAACAACATAACCAACTTGCAGCTGTTCCCAATCCGTTTTGGATTATTTATGTTCTCGCTCTCTCCGCACTAGTGTTGTTTTGAACTGATGTATATTTTTGGGCATGTAGTTGCCAGGCTTTGCGGGAAGGTGTTATCACCCCTATATTATATGAAAGATGGATCGTTCTTTTGCGAAGGGTTAGCTGTACCAGGATACGCATTGTAACAGCTTTTCTTCAAATTAATAAAATATAAACGCTTTGTTGTTCTATCTTCGGGTGTGAGTGAATGTAGCCCTGATCAGAGAGCTGGGCCCACTCTTCTGATCAGGTGTTGCATGTTTCCTTTTATGTGTGTTGTTTTACTTGCTATATATATATTGTTGTTACAAATTTCCATAGATTGTTGTGAATGCCTTTTTAAGTTCTGTAGTTTAATTTCCATTATTGTTACAACGATGCTTTGATTTCTTAATCACGAACCCTTGGTTGATGTAAGATTGTAACTTTTCTCCTGCATATACCTTGCGCGTTACCTTGAAAAGAGTACGCACCCAGATTGATGAATTAATGTAGGAAAATGGTTTGATTAATTTGTTCATACCTGGACACCAACATTTTGGCGTCGTTCCGGGGAAGGCTAAGAAGGTGAAAGACACTATCTGTATCGACCAGAGGGTCAATCTCTCATCCTGGGGAGAGAAGGAGTTTTCTCACTCTGCTCCATATCCTGAGCGTAGTCATTTCTTTGTTTTGTTGTTTTTCTTTTGTTTTTTTTTCGTTTTTTATCTTTAGGGCCACTCTATCGTCCTGGGGAGGGAAAGAGTTTTCTCACCTTGCTCTAGGTTCTAAGCTTAAATTTTTCTTGCATTTTTGTTGTTTTGATTTTGAAAAACCAATCTCTTGTCCTGGGGAGGGAATGGTCCTTTGACACCCTGCTCTAGGCCCTGAACCCTAGGTTCCCTTTTCTTTAGCTATTTTCCTTTCTGCTTGATCTCTCATCCTGAGGAGGGAATGGTCTTTTGACACCCTGCTCCAGGTCTTGAGAATTGTGATCTGGTATCGACATTTTCATCACATCAACTTGCATGAACAGAGATTCGAATAAAAGGTGCAGAGGAAGAGCCCTAAAGAAGGGAAAATAGGATTTGGGAAGGAATACTTATATCCAGCAAATCATCGCAAGAGTTGAATCAGAGGCATCCTCTCGTGATCTTGTAAGGCCGGCTATTCAAACAAGATCTGGGGGACAATCTGTAGATCAGCTAGTGTTATCCACAACACCCCCTGTTGATTCGACGCAACACACACTTCCAACAGTTGAAGGAGCAAGCAACATCATACCTGATGAAGGGGCACTGTTGCTGGTAGCAGAGGTAGAAGAAGTTGCAAGCAGAACATCAGAGGGACCATCCCAATCTAGTAGTGAAGAAGAAGTTGCAGAGAAGAGGTCTGAAGGATGAAGCCTTTGTGACAGAGAGGAAAAAGTTGTAGGGGAGCCTATATCACCAAGGGATAGAGGGAGTGTTGTTAAAGCAACTCAAACCCCTGTGATAAGAGCCCTTCCATCATTTCCTATAGAACTTGCTGAAATCCCTAGTGATTATTGGAGGATATTCATGGCACCGACAACCTCTACTATTGACTTCCCAATTGGAGATCTGGAGGCTGGCACACCCACAAAGCCCATTCCTTTAGCAGCCTTACCTAACTTTCATGGCCTTGCTTCGGAAGATCCTGACACGTTCCTGTTTGAATTTGACATTGTATGTCGGGGGTATGAATATATAACGGATGCTCACAAATTGAAAATCTTCCCTACTAAAGGGGACAACCCTACGATGGTTTATCGGCCTTGGAGGAAAGACTATTTCCACATGGGATGACATGAAAACCTCCTTCCTGGAGAAGTATCAAGATTAGTGCAAATCTCGAGTTATCAAGGAAGAAATTTTCAAGTTTATACAGAAAGAAGATGAGAACATGGAAGACTATGTGGAACATTTTAAATACATGCTACAGAGATCAGGTCACTTCGACTTGGATAAGGATATTCTTAAAATTATCCTTCTTTGGGCCTTTAGTGAGGACTCTTTGGAGCTGTTAAACATAGTAGGAAAAGGAGATATATGAAATAGGACTTTGATACCATCTGTGAGCAGTGCATCCAGTGCTCAAGGGGAGTTGCAAGGAATAGACAAGGGGTTCGGTCAACAAAAGTATCTGGTGGAGGTGTCACAAAGGTAGAAATTGGAAACCTACTGGATAATTTGAGAACTGATATCTTGAGTACCCTGTTTGCATAGATGGACACACTGCAAGTAAAACAGAAACAGCTGGAACTAGAAAGAGCTATGGCTATACTTTGCCCAAAGTGCAGAAAGAAGCATCCACAAAGGGAATGCTCATTGAACTCTGTAGAGGAATGTGAAATCTGTGAGCTGAATCATTCAACAAGTTCATGCCCCTCCTTACCAAGATTAAAAGCGGTTTTTCAAGGACAGGAAAAGAGATGGAGTAGATGTACTTTATGGGACCTAAAAATCCATGGCAACCTCGACCATCAATGGGAAATCAAGGTATGTTCTTGGATCCATCTCAATATTTTAGTAACTTTAATATGGGTCCCCAGTCCATGCCTTATCCACCTATGTGGCCCCAATACCAGCTTCCGCGCTGGCAGCACTGAGCTCCTCAAGCTTGTTCGAGTTCCTCGTGGGCCTCGAACTAGCGTGGACCTTCTCCTCCTGGTAAGTTTCCCCAGTCAATGCCACAACAACAACTCTAGTTGCCCTCTAATATGCCTCCTGGTAATTAGCCTGTTTGTCCTCAACTTCCTATCCAACCCAATCCAAATCCTAACAACAAAGGGGCTCAACAAGCTGACACCCTCAACCTACCTTCATACAGCATCTCCATCACAAAATTTTATGAGATGAATTTAAGATCTGGGTGGGTAGTTGATGCTCTACCCTCACTTGTTATCATTGAACAAGTTGGCAGTGAGGTAAAGGAACTAGAAATGGTTGAAGAGGAATCAAACCAAGTCAGTAAAAATCAGACACTTCCTCAACCACTAATTACTCAAAAACACCAAGCTGAACCGCCCTATCTAGAAAGATTGGCTTTGAGTAAATAGATCCCTCAAGCTGAGTTTGATTTGTTAGGGGAGTTACAAATTTTTTTTTTTAAGGTCCCCCTGCTACAATCTATGAGGGATGTATCTATATATGCTAAAACTCTCAGGGAATATTATGCTAAGAAGCCTAAAAAGAAATCAAGGGACCCACTCACCATTCATGTGATGGGAAAGCTATCATATTTTATGATGAGGACGGCCATGCCTGTGAAATATGGGGATTCCGAGAACCCAATTTTAACTCTGTAAATTAATGGAGTAGAAATTCCGAACGTGCTGGTAGATTTGGGCATTGCCATAAATGCCATTACTGCTGAAACCATGCATGCATTGGGTCTGCGAAACCTGAAACATACACCTATTGTGTTAGAGCTGGAAGATTGATCTACAGTTAAAACAGTAGAGAAGCTAGAAGATATCACAATCTCAGTTGATTTATGGCACTACCCTGTGGATTTCCTAGTACTGCAAACACAATCCCCAGCTGGTGGCCATCCCTTGATTCTGGGAAGACCATGGCTGCTAACCACAGACACTTATATTGGGTGTCGTTCTGGACATATGGTTATCTCAAATGGATAGATTACTAAAAATTTAGTGTTATATCCTCCTGTAGAACCTAGTCCATCAGTGAAACAAGCGGGCCGCAAGAAACATTTACCAAAGGAAGAATCTGAATCTGAAAATGAGGAATTAAGACCAATCCTCACTATTGGACAGACCCTTCATTTGAAAACAAAAATGGAAGATGACACAATTACTACTTTTATTAGTGATCCTTGTTTTGTTTCAGATTCAAATTAGAAAATCCTAAAGTTCGTCTTGAGTTTTGAAACACAGGAAAATATTTGAATAGCCAATGGATTAATGAGCTACCTACAACTAAATCCTATGACAACATTTTAGTGGAAATAGATCCAAGGGAGACCCTGAATATTAATCCAGATTTGTCAAAATCCCACACGAAACAACTCTTGGATGTTCTTCAAAAACACAAAGAAGCGTTCGCTTGGGACTACACAGACATGAAAGGGATTCCTACCAATTTATGTACCCATCATATATACATCAAAGAGGACTGTCATCCTGTGAGACATCCCTAGAGAAGGATGAAACCTGCTTTGAAAAACATTGTCAAGGAAGAACTTCAAAAGCTACTGGATGTGGGATTTATCTACCCCATTTTAGATAGCCAATGGGTTTCCCCATTAGTGATGGCTCCCAAGAAAAATGGTAAATGGAGGATATGTGTGGATTACAGATAATTGAATAATGCAACGTAGAAAGACCATTTTCCGTTACCATTCATTGACCAAGTCTTGGATACTTTGGCTGGGAAGAAGTTCTTCTCTTCCTAGACGGATTTAGTGGGTACAACCAGATCCAGATAGTCCCTGAAGATTAAGATAAAACCACTTTCACATGTCGCTGGGGAACTTTCACATACTGTGTCCTTCCATTTGGTATTTGTAATGTGCCTGCAACATTACAAAGGGAAATTTTGGGGATTTTCTCTGATTTGGTAGATGATAGTGTTGAGATTTATATGGACGATTTCAATCCATACGGGGATTCATTCGAGGAGGAGTTGGAAAATCTGGAAAAAGTACTTGAAAGATGCAAATTTTCAAGGCCCAATGAACCGTTCAAAATTGTTTTAGAGTGGTTAGTAGTGCAGAAGGCATCAACATCAACAACAACAGAGTTGCATTTGACAAATGAAAGAGGAAGGTTGCCGACAGCACAAAGGCGGAGCAAATCTACAAGTTCAAAGAAGATCCACTTGTATTAAGAGCAGCTTTGGAGATTAAGGCAAAGAGGTGACTGTGCGATAGAAGGATTGTACAAAGGCAGAGGGAGAAGTAGAAGTTGGAGGAGGAAGAAAAGGAGTTGTAGGAGTTGAAGCAACATTTAAGGGAAGAACATGAGCTGTGCAGAAGAGAGAAAGAAGTGTAGGAGGAATAGGAATAGAAGGAGGCGCATCATGCATGCATCGATGAAATTGCGCCCATACATGTTATTGATTCATCCGAAAAGCTGTTAAATAGAAAATAGGGTGAGAAGTTGCAGGGGCATGACCTTGCTCACCAGATTGAATAGATGTTGGAATAGATGGACACAGATGTGGTTCAAACTAAACTAGATCAAGAAATTTACCTCATGGCTAAGAACCAAGAGGTCACCCCACCAATTTCACCAAATCCAGAAGAAGAGCAGGTCTTAAGTGATCAATGAGACACTAAAATCCTTGAGGATAATCCAAAAGTGGATGCGCACAACATATCCTTCGACGAGTCACAACACAGAGTTGTGCAGTCGAACAAAGTGCCCATTCCAGATGTCCATGTATCTCCTGCGTAGTTTGAAGAATGAGTGATCATGTCCCATGTACATAGACATCTAGTTGCATTGGATGATGCTACCAGGGCATATATCGAAGTCACTAGCTCAAGTGTTAGATTATTGATAGCTGAGAATGAGCACATGGCTAAGGAGCTACAAGTGGCCAAGTAGGGGGGAGAGGAAGTTACAACATTCGCTAGAGAAGAGTTGAGGAAAGCGATATTTGATGAATTATCATCTCTCAAGATAGTCATGTGGAAGATGTACTTCAGGTTCATCACCGTGCATAAGTCAGTTATCTATCTGAACAGTTGGTTGCATCATTGTGCTAGGAGACAACACATCTTGACAAACATACACAATGTTGTTGATAACATGCAAATATGGACAATGAGGTACAAGGGAGCACTATTGCACTTGCCAAAGATCATGAAGCCAAAGGCAGTGGAGTTGAAGGAACACATCTGGAGTGAGATTCGGAACTATGAGGAACTCCCGCAGCTCATCACTAGCTTACAAGCTTCACATGCATGAGTGTTCAGGAACATGGATGTCATTGTGTGCACGCATGTGATCCCATCCATTGGCACACTCACCAAGTAAAAATCAAAGAACCAAGTCTGACTAGAGTTGGACAAGTACTTTGATCAGTTGATGTGCATAGCCACTAGTGTAGACTTGCGGATGAGCGCAAATACTATGCACCAGTATGTTGTTGGTGTTGGAAATACTGAGAGGGGGGTGAATCAGTATTTCGTTTCAATATGTATTATTACCAGTTTAGATTCTTTACAATTTTAATCAAGTAAATGATTTTATTAAACACAGAAAAAGATTGAATACAATATCTAATGAATTTTTCCAAGCACCAACTTGGACTTTGATGAGGCTCCAACCTCTAGGGCTCCGACCCTATCTTGTCAAGGCACAAACCTTGGATTTAGGAGCACCAACTCAAGGGACACCAATCCTTCCAATTCTGAGGCACCAAGCCCAAGGGCTATGACCTTATAATTTTTCTTTGTCAAGAAATGTTTTGATTGTATTACACTACTCCCTATCCTTGAGATCTTTGTAACAGATCATGATCTTCACTACATAACTACTTTAGGAGTGACTGCTTCTCACTGTCTTACTTCCAAGGAATATACTCATACATACTTCAGTGATAACGTAGTTTATTACTTCCTTAAAATGATGAATGATGAACACTTATTTCATTTACAATTTTTTTTCTCGATTTGGTTTTGTACTTCTTCCACAGACTATAGGTTCAAGCCCTTTAGATATTAACCCACACAACAAAATTGCTTGACCTTCAGCTTCCTGCATTTTTCTCTACCTTCGACTTCCATCTTTGACCTTCTGCTCTCTTTATTTCTTCAAGTTCATGAGTTGTGAACTGTGAATTCTTCTTTGTGCCATATGCCTGAGATCAATCCTTGATGTGAAGGCGTTTAGCTTGTATTTATACGATTTCACTAATACCCAAAGGACACGTTCATTGGGAGGAGTCTAACTTGTATATTAAAATATATCGAAGAGTCTTTCATCCAATTATATTGTAGACTTGATTATTCACGGAAACCACATAAATGAGAGACCATACCCACAGGGAGCTCCCACATGCCATGCCACTTCTTAAATCGCAATTGCAACATCATAAGACTCCCACAATCGTAACTTCAGAGGTCAGTATATAACATTGTCAATCGCCTATTACCAATAAAGCAGATGCGATGTGATATTAAACTGATTTTGATAATCCCGTAGGGTCCACAACTCTATCGCAATCGGCGGTTTGAATGTGTTAAGCCTTAATTAAAACTTGTGATAAGTAACTTCCAATAGGTGGATGCGATATTTCTTTAGGGCATATTATAATGGTGCAGCAGGTCCGCAATATTATATCGCAATCGGCGGATTTGAACGTGCCATCCTTTAACACTTTTGATATGACAACTCTGATACAACGAACACGATGTTTCATTAAGTTGTATTGTAATGGAGCTATCGGGTCCGTGTTGTATATCGCAATTGGGGGTTTTAAGTAGTGTTACATAACTCAATATAATAGAACTGTCGACAAAGATCCTCTGATGACACTGTTAACTCCTCTTGGCTCTTCCTCTTGGGCATACGTGTTTTAAAGGGTTTCCATGGTTTAATACTTGGATGTTCCTTAGCTTGTGGCTCCTATGACTTCTAATAGCTATTCTTTGATTCTCGATGGCTTCCTACGACTTCTTCCTCTTACTCTTGGGTTCTTGCTCTTGTGACTTATCTTCACTCTTCCACTCTTCTGGTAGCTCTTCTCCATTGCATGTTCCTCTTTTCTCCTTCCGATGTCACTACTCTTCTAACTTAATCCTCTTGTTGCTTCATAGATCTGCTCTACACGTAATGCTGTTGGATCTGCTTTGCTTGACTTAACATCATAATTTAGTATCCCAGAATATTTCCATATTGACATCAATGACAATCTAGATCAATAGTTGGTTTGAATGCAATCAATACCATTTTTCACATTCTATTCGATGAGTTGGACAGAGGTGCCAAATCAGTGTACCCGGATGCAACAAAGGTAAGGGTTCTCTTTCAGAAGGATGTCACCATAGAGTACATAGACATCATAAAGGACTACCAAGCTTGGCATTAGTTTTCCACCATCGATCATCGAGAGGATGTTGAAGAGTTAGTCTTCCCACAACTGTCTGAGTCTTAATGATGTCTTGCATGGCTTACTCAAGCCCATGTTGTCTCACATGGGTACATGTGCAAATTGTTTTGTAAACATGTTGTAAATTGAAAGACCAAGTGTCAATAGTAGAATGTAATAGTCATGTTTAAGTTGAAGAGTCATGAGGGTAGGTGAAGAGTCACAAAGGGGAATGTAAAGGGTCACCCCACATTTTTTATTTATAGAAGCTCATAACTCATTGTACGTGCTTTTAGGAGCCAAGCTTTTGATAGGTATAACTTAAAGAAAGCTTGGAGCGTATTGTAACGAGCCTTGGCTTCTCCACAATGCAGAGCTAGTACATATCTTTGGAGGAGCAGGTGGCAATGACTGTAATGTTTTGCTATCAAGGCTAGTGGTTGTCATGGTTGTATGTATGATTGGATCTTTAATTCTTTTAATATAACAGAGCCAACACATTTCATGCATATATTGTTATTGTAGTTCAGTTTTCCTGGTTACTTTAATGTTGTATGTAGTTGTAATTTACGCATGTATGTATGGACTATTCCATATGTGTTTGTATGAATCTTATTGAAGTGTGTTGTTGGTATAACTCATCACTTTGGATCGTTGGCTATCCTGCTTTCCATATCGTGATTTCTTTCAGCTCGTGTGTTCCCTTTCAAGTTGCGTGCTATCACAGGCTTCTAAGGGGCACACTCCGGTCCCCTTCTATGTGTTATATACTTTCATGCACCTTACTTGACTTGCTGCAAGGTCACACCCTTGCTTACAACAAGGACATCTTACTTACCTATGCGTGCAACCACAGTCAAGGCGATACCGTATTACCCACTTCTGGGACTCCTACTCCAAACGATCTGAGGTATAGTTGGGACTTCTTACCGAGGAGATCTCCTGACATATTGGCGGGTCGAACACCGTCAAAACCTACAAAACTTGGAATATCCCAAATTTGATAATTTCATTAGTGTAGAAATATTTTGGTAGTGGAAAAACAATGTGGGAGTGGATCAAGATCTCCTCTAACAATTATCGATGGCATATTTCAAAAAATATTTAAATGAAGTTCATCATGTTGGTATAGGCTATCAACAAACCTTTTGGTGAACCCACATGGTCCCATCACTTCCATTATAAACATGATCATGGATATAAAAATAAATAAATGAAAATCATAGATCTCGATAATCATCCAATATGAAAGTACATTCTTGACTTGAATGCATAATGTCAAGACAACATCAATATTTTAAAACAACATGAACAATCAATTGGATGGTTATAATGATAAGTTGGTAATAGATGGAAAGTGGTGAATATTTCATGAATGATACTCATCACACTTGGAAATCTTCTCATGATAATTAATCCAATATGATACACACATTGCCTAAGGTAGTGTTAAAGTCTCAACTAACCCAAAAACATTAGATTCGAGGACCCAACTAAATTTTTAAATGAGCCTTAAGAAGTAGATACCACCCTATTTGAGTTTGTTCTCTTATGCTTAATTGATGATTATAATTTGATAGATAGAATTTTTTAGCATAGATGTGTCTAACCATCTTACCTTGACTGCAGTTTTCTAAGTTTTGATTAAAATTGCATCATAACTTTGTTTTACTTTTTAAATTTTTCCCTTGTACATTCCTTGCATTTTAATGCATCTTGTGTTATAGTTGTAATCAATAATGCAAAAAGAGTTGTTCAACCTCATTATGAAATCAATGATGAGATGTACATGCATCAAGGTACATCCAATGAGTACAAAAAAATCTTTCATTGATGATGAGAAATGCCATGCGCTCAACATCATTGGTCCATAGTAAAGAGAAATTTCAATTAAAATTCATATTATTTGGAATTGAGAAATCTTTAAGTTCTAATTCAGTTACTATTATTTATTTATTGTGTTAAAATTATTTATATATTCAAATATCAAAATGCAAAACCCATAATATCATTTCAAATACAAGCTCAAGGAGTAGTCTTATAAGAAAAAATACAAACTCAAGGAGTAATCTTATAAGAAAAAAAAAATGCATAAAACCCAAAAAACACACAACATGGTGGAAAGCAACCTAACATTTAAATAAATTGAATAAATTCGATAACCACTCAGCAATAAAATAAGAAAAATATATAAACACATTTGTAAGCTACAACTCCATATTTTAATTAGTCAAATCAAAACAAAAATAATTATGATAAGATAGTCTATTGATTAGAATTCATAACCTTTGACCTTTGAGTTCAACATTTAAAAAAATAATCTACATAACTAATTTTACATATAAAACAAAAAATTCAAAATTTTAACCAATAATGATAGCAGTAGTCTATAACGCGACTTTTTGAAAGCTTTTCAGGCGGATTTTTCCGGTCAAAATCCGGCAGCAATTCATTGGAATCCCAAGTTTGATAACTAGTTTCTACACAATCAATGGCTCCCAGGGGTTTTCCAGGGCGCTGAATCCAAATATGCAGTTAAAAAACCATTTTAAACTGCTAAAAATCAAGATTTAACCTCATTTCTTCCGCCGGATTCCGTCACCGGAATCTCCAAAAAGTCGCATTATAGACAACTCCATAATGATATCTTCAATAACATATAAAAATAAATAAATTATAATATTAATTCATTCAAGTACATAAATTCTATTTTTTAAACAGAACGATAGCTTTTGACCTTCCAACTGTTTTTATCCTTTAAATATTGTGCTTGCGAGTTTCTATTTTTTTTAGTCCCTGCCCCTTCGGGCTGGCAGGGACTATAGTAATCGATTTGAGTCGATAGCATTACTTTGACACGATAATCCATAAACCTATTTTAACTTAAAACAAAGTTTCTTGAAATGACACATAAACCAATACAATGTTTTTTTATTTTTTTATGCTTTTAACCAATCAATGAAATCTTCATCTTATTTGGCCTCAAAACGAGGTATACACGCTCAAAAGTTAGGCCAAAGCTTAGGGTAAACGACCATTTTAAACACGATTTCAAATGCTATGAATTAATGCTGAATTAATATTATCATTAAGTCTTAAACATTTTATGTTAAGGCATATATGTACATTTTCTGGATCGCCCAAAAGGGCCTATGGCCGTTCCAACTACTCTTACAATACACTTGCAGTGTACTCCTGCCACCGCATGTACCACCGTTACCACCGTTACAAGTACGCCTGCTAGCACATCTAACAAGTGCCAACTCCTATCGCCGTTCCAACTACAGAACGCTTATTCTCTGCATATTTGAACTCATTCGAGCCGGATTCCTCCCTATCTCAATGGGTTGCACTCGGACTCTGATGCTTTACAGTGGAATCCCCGTATTCGACGTCAGCGGCCATATCCGTTTTGCTGGAATAGAACCTGCAAACTTCACCAGCTTGTTGAATCAGTGTCTCAATAGCGGGTTTTTCAATTATAACTGGCTTCATCACTCCGGCAGGAAGTGGAGGAGATTTAGCAAAGGTAATATCAGTGCTTTGGTACCTCGTGGAATCCAATATTCATAGGATATAAATTAAGAAAATAGTGCAAATGCAAGGTACTATTATAAAGGAGGGATCAGTAACCTTATCGAATCCCTGCTTTGATGCAATGATGGAAACAGCTCCCCTGAAATCTTCAGTCTTGTCTCTCGTTCTTGACATTTTTTGTCACTGTTAAAAACATTTACCAAGATTAAAGACTGTAGATTTTATGGGGCTAACACCAAATTTGATGATTAAAGTGAGTCTATTATTAGACCAAGCGTGATTTAAGGACTGCAACTAACATACATGTTAACAAGCGTGTTGTTTAAATAACTGTGAGGCGTTAATCCGCTCTGATGGATGTGGGCATGGATTGGTCTGTCGGCCAGTAATGCCCTATTCTCAATTAGTTTTCTTTATCCCTACAGCATAATTAAGCTAATTCGGAGCGAACCATTCAAACAAGGAACAGGAGAAAACCAGTAATCTGAATCTATTCTAATCTAATTCCACATACTTTGTATGGACAGGACATAACTCGTCCAGAGGAAATCACTAGTCATCTGTATCTTTTAATGGAAGTTATCCACTCAAAACCATATCATAACTTAACCTTTACTATTTTCTCTTTGGTTTGCATGCTTTCCAGAGTCTTATACAAAGCGTTTACATTTACTTGAAATTTACACAGAGTGCCTAATATGTTCCAAAAGCAAAATAATTAGTACCTTAGCCAAATACTCGTGAAGGAATTGCTCAGTAGGAATAGCCAGAATGACCCACTGACACTAGTTTGGCCAAATGCAATGCACCGCCTTTGGACAGTGGGATATCCCTTCTCTCCTGTACAGATTTTGATATGGCTAGATACAAATACCCTACCTCCTTCACTTGGCAATGGCAAGACTCTAGTAAATCACTTTCGTTGTTAAACAAGTACTCAACAGAATCACCTTCTGTACTAAACCCTTTCTCTGATATGCTGTAAAGATGATCTGCAATTAACTCCAGAGAAATTCAGTAACAAATTGGATATCTGGTCATATGCCAACATATTGCAGGAATCATGGATAGTAGGGGTTGTCCAGTCAGCCTATGACATATGATTGACAGGCACAGACCTTCCACACCAACTCAGAGTCTCTGCTCTACATCTTATGCCTCACCACAAGCTTTATAAAGTAAGAACCTCACCTGAAGAACAACCCTCCATATGATTGAATACCAATCATCGAAAACAAATGCCCTCAGAAGCTGCTCACCTGGGATCAAACCGAAAACTTACAGGAGAGGCCTAAAAGGAACAACCATACAACCAATAGAGAGATTTTATAGAACCTAGGTTCGCCTATTCTTTCTCTGCTCGTTGCTGGAACTTGGAAGCCCGATGGATTATACAAGTACAGAGCAATCTTTGGATCAATGTGAGGGACAGTTACAAACCTAAGAATCTAGGCATACCAGAGAGCTAGGATCAGAAGGTACGGTCTTCGATGGTACGATTTGATTTCGGAAGGGACGGTCTTTGATGGACAAGAAGGGACAAAATCTTCTTTTTACTCTAGATCAACCTCCTTCCTTCAATTCAGTACAGAGGTCCTCCAAACGAACCTTGACCATCTCCAGCTCATTCTATGCATGTTGATGTTGTCTTGCTTGTACCAGCAAGTATCTGTAAAATGTAACTTTTGCAACATCGACTTCATGAGCAGAATGGATCTCAAAAACTGGTATAGCCTACTACAACATCTCCCTTTTCTCAAAAACCGGCATAGTCTGCTACAACATCTCCATTTGAAGCAAGTAGATTCATCGTGACACCAGTAATCCAACGATCCAAATGATTATACAAGGACGGGCACATGTAATGCATGCAGGTGGTTTGTTTGAATGACCTCCACGGAGTGTTCAATTCCACGAATGTCTAAATGCTGCTACAAAGGTTTCTTTTTTCCTTGGGCAGGACTAGCAGCCACGCTGTGACTGTGAAATGTTTGAAGTCCTAGTTGTTACGAATGGTTTTCAATTAATTATTAAGGTTTTTTCCCTTCTTGAAATCTATATGTTGACACCTGGTTAAATTCTCATTTAAATAATATACCATTACGCCTTTGAAAAAATGATTTAAACAGTTTCGGTAGCATGCTGCTTGTCGTTATCTATACATGTGGAAAGTCCAGCTACATTGCTGTCACCTTTTGCAGTTTGAAGTAACGGTCTCGGCTTGCATGAGGTGACGAAAGACTCTTCAATCGTGGCCGCTCAGACAATTACTTTATTGTAGCATGAATCATTTGATACATAGGGGAAATCCCCGTCTTGCCATATAATTATTATTATTATAGAATAATACTACCACCCAGCAACATAGTACATACATTATTAATCTAAATGCCCACAGTTTCGGTAGCATGCTGCTTGTCGTTATCTATACATGTGGAAAGTCCAGCTACATTGATGTCACCTTTTGCAGTTTGAAGTAACGGTCTCGGCTTGCATGAGGTGACGAAAGACTCTTCAATCGTGGCCGCTCAGACAATTACTTTATTGCAGCATGAATCATTTGATACATAGGGGAAATCCCCGTCTTGCCATATAATTATTATTATTATTATAGAATAATACTACCACCGAGCAACATAGTACATACATTATTAATCTAAATGCCCGTCTTGCCGCATATAATTATAGAATAAGGCAACCACCCAGCAACATAGTTCATGCATTAATAATAATCTATTCCTCCACATTATATATTAGAGGCTATCAATCTTGGATCATACGTCATGGTCGAATAGATTGTCTTTACTTGGTCCAATGTTTTATGTCTAATATAATCTATAAAGTTATCATTTGAAAAAAAACAAAAAAAGGTATTATTTGTGAATAACTTGCAATATAGAATATGGGTTGTACAAATGGCGTATCGCCTTCTTTCCAATTTTTTGTCATATACTGTGTCAAGATAACACTGACCTGTAAGCATTATAAAGATGGAATATCACTGCAAAATAGAATACAGGCTCGCGTGTTGTCGCAAGGATCTACCAAAGGTCCATTGTCTACGAATACCCTTACAACCTTCGTGAGACTCGTATCTGACTTTTGAGGGGTAGATCAGGTCGTTTGGTGTTTAGATTTTATTAAATTTTGGGCAGATTCAATTCTTGATTTTATGAAGCTCTGGATTGAATTGTGAACAACTCTGCGCGGACTGTGGCTTCTGAAATTTTTTCCAGAATGGGAGGGAATTCGACCTCGACACCTTCTAGCATGAGCAGGGCAGGGCTGGGCTACGGCATCGTCATAGCTGTGGGAATTGTGATTCTCGTTTCTGTCATTAAGCTGGTCTATTATGCATTCATTCGCGTTCAGGGCCAAACACAGTTTGGCCGCGCAGCGGGTAACGCGATTGTGACTGCACAGGAGCAGAACAGGTCCGCTGCCACTTCCTTTGCTACCGGCTTCTTTCAGTTCTAAAGTAAATCAAGAGGCTAAACACAATCTATCTTTCCGGCTTAGCCGAACTCCTCGCCTGGGTGACTGAAGGATATTCTGATTCAAGCTCTGAATCAAAGCTAATTCTTTTCTCTATTGTACCCTCATTGACGTCTCCTTACGCTGATTCAATAGCAGCTGGGTCGTGAACAAGAACAAGAGCTGAAACACATTCAAGCTCAAAGCTGCAAAGAAATTAGCCTACTATTGACGGGGTAGGGACTAGCTGCCCCACAGCCACCCTTGTTTTATTTATTCATTTGTTCTATCATAAGAAAGCTTCATCATATCATATAACTTTTACTCCCTGTAAAGCTTTTCTTTTCCAGCTAATATCATTTAACTAACGCTTTTCCTCAAGGTTGAAGGATAATAGTGTATTTGTGATTGCAATTAATTAAATGAAAAAACAACCAATTGTCAAGCCATTTATCCAAATTTTTCTGTTTGTACATATGCATATATGGAATCTTATCTTTTTCTTTGCTAGGTTAGTTGCCTACGTTTTTTATATTTTATATAATTGATATTTATTTATTTTTGAATCGGTACAAAAGATTTCATTGATCAAAAGAGTGTTTCAAAGAGTACATAAAGATAATTGCCACAAGATGAAAGTTTACATGATTCTTAATCTGAGTCGTTTGGAACTTATTCGAGCATTTTCATGCTCACAAAATTTAACTTTAATATCTTTTAACAACATCAAAATATATGTTGTTTCAGGAACTCTAAGAAAATATGGGTATTGCAGGAACAACTCACTGAGTACATAAGGAAACAAATGGAAACCCACATAGAGATTACAAAATAACCAAGGAAAAAAGCATGAAGGGAAATCAAGAATCTTTCACATTCACCATGAGGATGCTAGAAAGCTTTGGATCCAAATGCTCACAAGAAAATTAAAAATGACCAAAAGCTAGAGACACTAGAGAGAGACTAGAGAGCTGATACCTTAGTCAAAGATAACTATCGAGGACATAAGAGCCTCATTTGCTGAAGGAGCAGTGGAAATTAATGGTGCATAGTTAATCGTTGGAACAATTGGTGCTATGTTGACATGTGGATTGTTGATAATTGCGAGAGTGTCAGAAGCATTTCCTGAATCAAAATCTGAATATGACACAACGTACTTATCCACCATTTATAGACATATTAGAATATCATCTAAACAATACCATATGCTTATGAGAAGGGCTTTCAAGTCCTCTTGTCCTGTAACTATCATGTAGTGGTCCACTTGTTTATCCTAGATGACCAAATGAAGCAAAGAATCCAACTGCTTGTAGACTACAAAGGAATGTAGAAAATGCAATTTTCTTTCACAAGATTTTCCAGTGTGTGGAATCCAATTGAGTTCTGAGTTACCCACTTCAGATTTTGAAAAATAAGCTTTGTCTCCACATTCCCAGGACTCAATTTGTTGAATCTCCCTTTTGACTTCCAGGGGGATTGTGCCAATCACAATTGCCACAAAATTCCACTCGAAAAAACACTTAGTATGAGAACTAGACCTACTATTGGAGCCTC
Source organism: Pinus taeda (assembly GCA_000404065.3). NCBI lineage: Eukaryota > Viridiplantae > Streptophyta > Pinopsida > Pinales > Pinaceae > Pinus > Pinus taeda. Next base: position 7,073 of record APFE030576188.1, on the reverse strand, counting down.
CCCTATGGTTTGGTATTCTCTGCCGAGGTGGCATAGTCAGCTGGAGAGGTGCACCCAAAGGAAAATGTGACTTCACTACAATATTGCCTTGAGGGTTTTGCAACAGACACGAAACGAAATTGACAAGGAGCTAATGTGAGGTATTTCAAAGGGATATATTATTAGCATAACACGAAATGCACCAACGTGGAAAAAACCCATACCCTCCAAAAGCTTTTTCCACCATAATTTTAGAGGTGGTAGAAAACAACACAACCGGGAGGACCATTAGAGAAATTTTGAGGTGAAAAATGGGCCTCAAAATGAAAATGTACAACAAAAATCAACTTTATAACAACTAATAGGATTCAAGGTGATGATGTCAACCATGGGGGATGATTTACCATTTTTGGAGTAAAAAGGTAAAAAGATTAAAACAATTTAAAAATTTAAAAATTATTTTTTCAACTCATATTTTCAAGTTATCTCCCTACGCTTTTAATCAAATTTCGAGTGGGAGCACTCGTTGGATGCATAATTGACTTCCTCATCCAAGGAGTACCTTTGTTGCATACTTTCGATGGACCCTGTTACATAAACAAAAAAAGAGAAATACAATAAAAACATGATTGCAATTACGTTTTTCCATATATTTCTTATTTTTCATGTAGCAGGGTCCATCGAAAGTATGCAATGTGGGTACTCCTTAGATAAGGAATTCAATTAAGCATCCAATGAGTCCTTCTGCTTTAAATTTGAATAAAACTATAGGAAGATAAGTTGAAAATACGAGTTGAAAAAGTAGTTTTCTTTTTTTTACCTCTAAAATTTGATGATGTAATCTTATCTTATTTTATAATTTCCACTATTATTTTATAATATTCTTTAGGAGACCTATTTTATACCTCAAAATTTCTCTAATGTAAATACAATCTCAATTGCCAGAACATTTTGAGGTCGGCGAGTGTCGTAGCCAAGAAAGGGAAGGAAATAGAAATAGTGTTGTGAGGGACCAATGCTCGTGAGGAGGGTAAACTATAAACGATAATTATGCAAATTATGTTATACCTTATCAACGACAAAACCCGTGTAAACCTTAACAGAAAACAAGACTCCCCAAATTGACATATTGGGAAACGGAGTAAACCCCTTAGTAATTTTAGGGAAGCAAAGAAAGAGACACCATTAAAACCCGATAGATAAATTACCCGAGTACGAGACCCCGCACACCAACACTGGACAATTAAAAGAGATACCTCGGAAATCAATACCCTGAAGCGCTGATGAGGGTAGCACAACCATTAGTTCAAAAATCAGCCAGGAGGCTGCACTATGCAAGCATACAATGAAATGCATTGATTGCAAAACCTTTGCAAATAGATGTAATCTATGTCCTCACAACCTTTCCTACACCGAAAATGGAAGAATGATTGTCGGCTCACTTAATATGTCATGCCAAACATGAGAGAACAAAATAAAACCAAAGACCTTAGAATGTTATAGACCTCATTGTAGGATATTACGTACCTACACCACCCCTTGCATGACCCAAGCCATTTATAATCACACAATGAAGAGACGTTGCATGTCATTCAAGGATCATTACATTGCGAGGGAATGACTAAGGTAGGACAGGTATGTAACGCTGCAAACATCTTAAGAAAAACATTATCTCTATATTGTTAGGACCCATTAATGGTTTGGAGGCATACTTCCTTCTCTCACATGGTTGATCATGTCAAAGAAATTAAGGCAAAACCCTTGAAGACTCAGCGAACTAGAGGTAAAGCATAGAATAAAAACTAGAAATAATACTCACTGTCTCCCACCACTTTCGCACTTAGAGTAGGGAACATCATCAAAACATATATCTCCATATTTAACATGCCTTTCTTACATGTTACATCATTAGAAAGACACTTGACAATAGTCATCTACATGCTCTAGATCATTCAATAATGTGATATCCATTGATGCAATAACAAACACCTATCAAATTTTTTAATTATTTATCTTAATAAATATGTAAATTTTATTTAATAAGCAATTAACCATCAACATATAGTGAAATATTACTAAATTAAAAAATTCAAAATTCAAATCTTTTTATATATATTTTAAAATTACCAAAATAAGTTAAAATATATTTAGTTTTCATTTAATTTTTTTAAATTTTAATATTCGCTTAAGAATTTAAACCACAAGACAATAGCAAACCATCATTCAAACTAGAGGCTAAGGATTCGAACTCGCGACAGCCAACTCCATTTTTCATGTACTTTGACGTTAAGTTGAGTAACTCCTGTCAGGCAGCGCGGCAGCTGAACAAGTTGATCAAAGTGTTCAAATGGGTTGAACCGTTAATTAAAAAGTGGAATGAACTTGGATGCGTCCAAACCTATAATCGTTATAAGCATGCGTTGATTTATCCATATCTATACACAAAATTTTAGATGTGGGAAGTGCATTGATATTTAAAAACAATATTGATTAATAAGTCAAAGCTCTTTGAATTGTTATAGGTACATCTTACTCTTGATCTTGATTCTTCTTGTAAGCCTAACTTTTATTTGGGTTAGAAGTGTGAAGAGGCATAAGAATCCAACTTACATATGTTTTTCCGATGCCATGCTACAAGACAGATCTGGTATGATTTGTCCATTCATTTTGGTTTTACTCACATTGTTTTTGATTCAGTACAGGATGTTTACCTATGGTGGGGGACTCAAAACGATACACTGAGGACACTATTCATTATTGCCATATGGTTCTTTTGGAGATGGAGAAATGCAAGAATTTTCCAAGAGTCAAAAGTCCCATTAAGTTCTTCTATGTTTCATATTTTATCGACATATGATCTTTTGCCAAACAGAGATCAGGGACCGGTTACTCTCACCAAGAATGTTGGATATCCTCCTACCTTCTCTTTTCTGGCAACCTTTTTTGACATGCCAGAACAGTCTGGACAATGCGAGTGCGGTGTACATATTATTATAGACGACAACATAGAATTCCAGTTATCTTGGAATGGTGGCAGAGGAACAAACAACCTGGCTGAAGCAAGAGCTTTAGCTGGGTTGTTTGCTTTTTGTTCTTTTATGGGCATTCGGGACTTTGCCATATATGGGGATTCTAAAATTGTGGTTGATCATATCAATGGATCAAGCTATATTGGATACCCCCATCTTTTGGGATGGTTAAATCGGGCTTCTCATTGCTAGAATCTTCTTAATCGGCCTTCCATCACTCACATTCCACGCTCACACAATACCGAGGTGGACAGATTATCCAAGGATGGAATGTCTTTTGAAGAAGGTGAAGGATCATTGAAGATTTCTGTGGATACTCTTTCTTATCCTATTCAGGATTTTTGTTTCTCTGATTTGTGAACAAACCTATCTATATGTTTTCTCATCATATTTCTAGTACATATATGTAGTTATATATGCTCCTCATACAGATTGTCTGCATTATATGATTTTGATTGATTGGCAACATTTTGAATTGCTAATATCTTAACTACTGATCTGCTCCTGTGATGGCGCCTTATGTATTTTGATGATGATTCCAGCCTATATGTTGAATCATATGTTCCCTTTTTATATTGACTCAATATAAGAATATCATGATTTTTCTCTCTGAAAAAAAAAGATGTAACGTTCAATGTAATTTATTTTTTCAAAAATTATTACTAATTTATTATACATCATTTATTTGTTTTTTTTCCAGGAAATCATATTTTTTCTTAGTTTTAAGAATGAGAATGAGCCAATGCAATAATATTTATAGACAAAGCAATATTATTTCTATTTTATTTTTTAATATTTTATCTAATTTAAGTAAGGAAATAACACCATTTCTCTAATCACCTCACATAACCTCGTTTAAAAAATCTTTTAATTAAAAATATAAATTATTATTTATTTATATCCATTATAAATATTATTTATTAAATTAAGTTAAGTTTAATTTAACAAATTAACCATACAAATGCCATTAGGCATTAATAATTAACGTGATAAGTTGTAGAGTTTACCAGCCAAATGAGATGTTAAAATAATTATACTTTGATAATTTGATAGTTATGGGACTTCTAAATTGATTAGGTGTATATTTTTTATTTATTTTTGAAATAAATTTTTATTTTTTTATTTGGAAATAGGATTTATTATACAATAAAAAAGTCAAATTCCTTAATATGAAAACTTTCATTATATTAAAAAATTAAAGGAAGAGTTTGCAACCCTAAGGTACTAGTGCATAATAAATACATAGTTAAGATATGTTAACATTAATCTATTTTTAAAGAGAGAGTGTATGTGCTTTATGTTGAGTATACACAAAATTACATATTTTACAATGAGAAATGAGCCATTCAAATTGTTGAGGTTTTCATTTACACTAAAAATTTTAGGCAGTTAAATAAACTTCTAAACCCTTATCATTACTTTGAGTGGACACTTAGTCAATGTCCCCACTCATGGTTTCCTTAAGTGGGAAGCTAGTCTCATGTTCTCACACAAGGTCTGTTTATTTGTGGTAGCATCGAATGTGCTCTAGCCATGAAAATTCATGGAGAGGATAAACCACATGAGATCTCCAAGACCCAAAAATGGTTTGGGGAAATTCCACCCGATTAGAGAGATATTAAAATAATTAATATTTTAATGAAGTTCTAATGTCTAAACTTAGGAAAATTAAAATATTAATTGTATTAATATAAAACTTGGTGAAAATGTTGTAAATGACATGGATCAAGCCAAAACTAATTTTAGCCATTGATCAGGGACTTAATCTCGGCTGTTGAAGACTCAACAAGAAAAGTATAAGAGGAGGTTTGAGGGTCATTTGGAGATACACCAAGGTTGATTAATCAGTGCGATTTTCTGGAGCGGGGTTTGCTGATAAAATTCAAACAAGTGATCTGAGTTGCAGTGAGGGGCAATGAGTACATAGCATAGAGGCAGAGATAGTGCCAGAGGGCCAACACAATGATTGAGGAGGCTACACAGATGCAACAAGAGCCATGTAGTGGCAACTAGTGACTACGCAAATGTTGAGGGGCCTACATGGGTGATGCAAAAGGCTAAAGAGCTGACATAGAGAGGAAGAAGGCTGACGCAAAGGGTTCCAGAGCTACGTAGAGGCTAGCAGGGTTGACGCAAAGCCTTGGAGAAACACCCGGAGGATTTTCGTGGGGCAGACTAGTGCTGAGAAGCTGAATATCTACTTCTGAGAAGAGGTATGACTACCATGTAGAAATCTCTGTTGGGTAATCCAGTTTGGCACCTTAGTTGTACTCAAGAAAGCTACTTAATAATAAAACCCTCATAACTGTTGCACCGGTTTTCCCACATTGGGTTTTTCTGGGGATGACTGTCAAAAAATAACGGTGTCCCTTGTGTGTTTGTCTATTATTTCAGTTGATGATCTGTACATGAGCTGACACTGCATTTGGGTTTATTTTCAGTATTTATATGGATAAATAACTTGTTAAGTGTCAGACTTAGAAATTTCAACAAGGTCGACTGGAATTGATTCCCAATAAGGTGAGTGTGGCTACTACTCCAACACCTTTCCTTAAAAGCAATGTGGGGAATCAAACTTACGCCAAAGCTCTGAGACTCTCATACTATATTGACATTTTTGGTTACACCAAATCCTACAAGAAATAGTAGACTTTCAAACAGTTACCATTATCTTGAATGAATAATTAATACCATGTTCTGGTGTTCCCAAGTTAAAGGTCATTTCATGTAATTGATTCCCGATTAAATGAATGTGACAATTACTCCAACACAAATATTTTAATCATAAGAATGATTTATTTTCAAAGTTTCCTATTTATATAAAAGTTTATATTAAAACATTATTTTTCAATATAACATTACCCTATTTTACCTAAATTTTTTTTAATTTATGTTGAAATAACGTTTTATTGTTATTGATTTTTAAATATCATAAAAAATTATATATATTAATAAATTTTAATTTTTCAATTTTTTTTTTTTTTAAATATCCTTTTATCCATAAAATTTTAATTTTTCCAATTTTTTCTTTTAAAAATATAATATAAAATTATTTTATTTAAGATTAAAATATTTATTAAAATTAAACCTTAAATTATTTTGATTAAAAATCAACGTCTTCTTCCCAATACGTTATTAATGCCTTTTTCACATACTGAATATTTTTATACTTGCAAGGTGCGGATAAGTAAGTGCACAAATATTAAACTCCTAATCGGATGCACGTAAAGACTTTAGGTGGGATGACTCATTACATTGATCAGGTTCGTTGAAGAAATATTTTATATTGCTATCCATATTTAACATGATCCCATAAACTTTATAATAGTGTCGTAGTAAATTGAATTAGAATATTAATTAGGAATGTCGTAGTAAATTGAATTAGAATATTAATTAGGAATTGCACGTTGGAAAAGAAACACGGTAAGGAAAGAAATATTCTAGGTATAAATTTGAGAAGTATCATGATATAAAAAATCATTGAAAATAAAAATCAGTAAACAAAATGTTATTTTACTGTCTTAAATCATAAGCAACAGGCTCATGTAAGTTATTAAATCTTTGAAAGTGTTCATTGCCTGGCATATCTCTGAAGTGACAACTCATTCAACAGTGGAGTAGCTTTTGGAAGTCCTTGTGACCCAACTGAAATTTGATAATCTTCACCATATCCAAAACTTTCGGTAGCAAACCATCATAGCAAAAATCACCTGAAAAATTTTTGGGTCCTGCTTTTTTAGACATATAATAACAGCTTGAACCCCCTGCAATTTGAGAATCATATTTTGTTTTTTGTCGAGCATAACCATACCAATTTTCACCATAAGAAAAATGAGAATCTTGATTTTGGCGACTAGCTAAGGTATCTCCTTCCCAAACATTGTGAAAAGAAATTCTAAGCATTTATCAAATTTAAAAATATGTTTTGTTTTTTCTAATTTTTTAATCTAATTGTTTTATATTTAAGAGAACAAAAAAAATATTTTAATTTGTTCCAAATATAATGAAAATAATAACTTTGTCTATAAGTGTTCTTCTCCATATTTGCTTAAAAGAAAACATATA
>APFE030576177.1:0-11457 GCA_000404065.3 Pinus taeda | reverse complement strand
TCAGTTTGACCATGCAATAGAGGATGACCCTATATTGTTGGCTAAGATACACAAGAAGGGGGTGCAACCTCCACACCGACGCAGAATCTGTAGATGATGAGGGCTGAGCCTTGCGAGGAAGATCCTAAGGTAAATATTATGTTGTGGAGTGGAACGATGATTGGTGAAGATAAGGGGAAGCAGCCTGAAGAAGGTGAGTGGGTCCACAAAGCACCAGAAAAGGATACCAGGTCTGATCTTGAATGTGCAAAGGAAAAATTTATGGAAGCGAAGAAAAGTTTCACTATGGCCTCTATGTAAGGGAGTCAGGAGAAGCTCGCTGAAGAAATGGACCTGTCCATGATTACCAAGTTTTTGGAGACCTGCATGAAACTGCTACGCGATAGAAAGGCTGTGAAGGGACTGCAGGAGCTGATCAATAGGTGTGCTAGCAAGGAAAATGCTATTGACATACTGCACGTAGTTAGAAAGCTTAGTAAGCATAAGGAAAGAACTGGATGTGAGATGAGACTCACTACGCATATAAGAGAATATGATATGGATCATGTCATTTTAGATTTGGGGTTGGATGCGAACATTTTTTCGAAACAGACATGGGAGAGAATGGGGTGACCTATGCTACAATGGTCTCTGATTCAATTAAGGATGGCGAATCAGCATAAAATCATCCCAATGGGGAGGTTGCAGGGGTAACAATTGATATTGAAGGCAGGAGCGCACTAGCTTAATTCGAAGTGATAGAAATTGTGGATGACAACAATCCCTGCTCCGCGCTCCTTGGGATTGATTGGGCCACTAACATGAATGGGGTAGTCAATCCGAAGAAGCGGAAGATGATATTTGAGAAGAAATCACTCCGCGTAGTGGTGCCACTGGACCCTATAGAAGGATTGCGCTATACTGAATAGGTCCATGATTATGAAAGTGATGACGATTTCGACCAGATTTACAAGGTAACAACATGAGATCAGGATGGGGTGAATTTGGCAGCAAATGGAAATATTACATGGGACCATGAAAGTTCCTGAACATCATATTCTAACGAAGAACTGGAGCACTGGCATAATCGATTGCATGAAGTATCTATGTTGCATTGTAATATGATGACCAAGTTGTCATGCTGTGTATCCTTGAAGGTACGAAATCTGCCTTACTATGATGGTTTAACTGATGTTGACCACTTTTTGGATGCATTTGAGAGAGAATTTCCAGAGAATCATCGCTTCTAGGCTTTGGACTGGGTGCTGCATGCTACGCATGTGAGATGGTGGGGCACAAACAAGGACAATTTTGATGATTGGTGCATATACAGAAAAATTATGAGAGTGCAGTTTGGTCACCCACAAGTGCAGTTGAAAGAAAAATATGATGGGAGAAATGATCCATGCGACCATTTGGCCAAATGGATTGAAGCATATGGATGAAAGCCTCAGCTGGAGTGGGTCCATCTGTTTTTTCATACCTTGGATGTTATATCGATTAATTGGTACTTGGAGATAGAACTCCGCTGTGGCACTGAAGAATGGGATGTTTTGGGCCAAGGATTTTTGATGACGTTCAACTTTGAGGATGGGTTTGAATGTATCGACGAAGCATTGCAGGAGGTTAAGGCACCGATCTTCAGGATACCATAGGGTCCTCTAGATTTGATTCAACCTGATTGAACTACCCAGCTGAGCCACATGCTGGAGTGCTACAATGTAACAATGGAAGAAGAAGACGAAGACTCGAGGAAGATTAATATTCTAGTGACTAAAGGTCACCGTGAAGTTGAGGGACCAAAATTAGAAAACCTAGACATAACTGAGCCGCTCAAAACTAGACAAGTGAACATTGGCATGGAGGTAGAGCCGAAGTTTGCAAAGGTTGGGGACTACTGGGACAACACGATAATAGATAACGTCATCAAACTACTCCGTGAATATCAAGATCTATTCCCCATGAAGTTTTAAGATCTGAAAGGGATAATAGGAGACCTGGGTGTCATGAAGATCACTCTAAAACTGGACATGAATCTAGTTAAACAAAAACCTTATTGCCTCAATATGAAGTATAAAGAAAGGGTATGTTTGGAGCTAGATAAAATTCTCGCAGCATGTATTATTGAACTAGTGGAAGAATTTGATTGGGTGAGCCCAATAGTAGTTTAGGAGAAGAAGCAGAAGGATGAAATAAGGATTTGCGTAGATCTCAGGAAGTTGAATGACACCTGCATGCATCATCGCTTCCCAACTTCGTTCACCGATAAGGTGTTGGATAATGTTGGTGGCCAAGAAGCATATTCGTTTACTGATGGGTTCTCAGGGCACCGTCAGATCAAGATCACGCTAGAGGATAGGAGTAAGATGACCTTTGCGACTGAATGGGGATGCTTCCAATATACGGTGATGCCTTTTGGGTTGAAGAATGCGTTGTTGGGAGCGGGACCCCCCAAGGGTATTTTTGGTGCTAAAAGCCCATCTTTAAGTCAATTTTTGTAATATTATTGTAAAGACTCCGCATTTTGTGGTCGCAGAGTGCGAAGGTGTTATGTGTCATAAAGGTTAGTCCGACCTTAGTTTTGTAAAGTAAAGTCGGTTGTAAGAGATCTAAAGAGCTAAGCTCTAAGTACTTTAAGAGACACAACATGTAAGAGAGTCATCGCCTTAGAGTAAGAAATATAAGTCTTGGGTTGTAGCATAGGTAGAGGCTCTGCAGCTGAGTGTGCAGAGACCTAGGGTAGAAGTCCACAACTGAGTGCGCAGACCCCTGCAGCTGTGTGTGTAGGGTGAATAAAGTTTGTAACATTTGGAATATATTAATAAAAGGATTTATTATGCAATTTCTGTGTATTTTTTCTATTGATGGGTTTGGATATTTTGTGTATGAATTTCCTTTATTATGCTTCTATGATGTGCGAATGAATGTAGTTACATTGAATAGATAAATGCAATTATGAATATCTGATTATGTGGTGATTACTTTAAGTATTCGCAAAAATAAGAAAATCACTTAGGGTAATTGAGGAACCTGCACGGCGCACTGCCATAACAGCGCGAAAGTACTTAAGCCCCTGGTTAGGGATGCGTGAAGGTCGATTGTATAGTTTCACAAAGGTATTAAAAGCCGGAATAGAGGGTTTGTCTTATAAGTCCTAGAGCAAGATCACCCACGGGAAGGCAGGGATAGAAGAAATCAAACGACATCACAACCATCTCAGGCTGTGAAAAGTTGGTTCCAACATCCCCCCATACTACTTTGGGTGAGATTTTTGTCCACGATCAACAGGTTGATGCCGAAAGGGTTAGTAGTGTAGGGATTTGTTTGGCTAATTAAAGTTGAACCTAGGTTAGGCCCCCTCAAGCCAACAAATGGTTCTGTTGCTGGGATCAAAATTTACATAAGAGATGTGTGATGTCGTATCACTGGAATCCAACCAAGAAAGAGATTGGAGACTGGTTGGATAGAAATATCCACGAATTCACGGCACAAGAGAACAAAAACTGGCAACTGAAAAAAGAACATTGGTTGGATAGGTACATATACACAGAGATCCACGAGATGTTTTTCTGCTCCTTCCCTATTGAACTATACGAGTGGATCGTGAAGATAGTAGATAGCCAAGGAAGGTGGAAACTTGATGGTCCTATTGTGTGAACTTCGGAGCTAGTGCAAAGGTTGGAAGCATCAGAGGATAAGATCACCCACGTTGTTAATCATTGGCTTGATCGCATTATAGGAGGATTTGAGATTGAATTTGCGGTCGACACCTCAATCAGCTACAACGAGGCGGAGCAACGTTTTTTCAAAGGAAAGTGAGGTAAGTACGTAAAATCTTTGAGTACTTGGATTAAAATATTGTTGTGTGAAAAATGGGTTATGCAGCTACCTTGATGTTCGGGATTACGCAAAGTGGAAAGGCTTACAGGAACAAAGGAAAAAAGGATCCGGAGTATAGCCCTTTGATTTCACCTCCACAAAGTGACGAAGAAGCAATAGCAAAGGTTTCTTCGTGAAGTGCTATTCAATTAATAAGATAAGGATTCATGCGAATACCACCTTTGCCCACACCACCTCCAAATTCACCACCCTCACCTCCAACTTCACCCGTACCACCTCCACCTCCATTGCGGTTTAGTATGGGAAATATAGTGAAGTTGCCTTTGTTCAAAGGCTTGGGAAATGAGGACCTGGACCAATTATGGTTCGTTATGAGGGATATATGGGAAGCTCAAGGTGTTACAGATGATCATATAAAGAAGGCGACACTGGTTAGTGCACTGCAAGATCATGTGCTAACCTAGTATATTAAGTACTCTAACAATAACTCGAACGCTGGAGTAGTAGACATCCATACAACATTAAATAGGGAATTTAGTAGGCCTAAATCTGAGGCGAAGTTGATTGTGGGATTCAAAGAGATCTCGATGAAACCAGGTGATACGCCTTGGGAACTAGATCATAGGCTGAAATGTACAATCTGTGAAGCCAACATGAATTTGGCAAATGGACAACATAGTGAGTGGTTTGTGGTTTCACTACTACCACACTTAAGGAGTGCATTGTCGTAGTAGAAGATAACAACTCAGGCAGAGGCCTTGGAGATTGCCATGAGACTACCTGAAACTTTGATGCAAGCTCCTAATCTAGGAGTTCAACAGATCCATGTGCAGCTGAAGAATTTGTGCCTTGAGATGCAAAGTTTGAAGCAAGATAGGACGGTTTGACCAGAGGTACGTGAGGAGGTATGGTGCTTGAAATGAAAGAGCTAAGATCATGACAAAGAACATTGATTGGTCTTTTCAAATTACATTGTAAGAGGATGACCAATGCCTTTAAGGCTAGAAGCTCAAGCAGGGCCTAGCACAGGGCCTGCATTATGGTGCGCTATTTGTCAGGTAGCCGGAAAACATGCCACGGATAACTGTCACTTACTATAGAAGTATGTACAAGCACCATGCCAACTGTTTTGAAACTTTTGTAGGTTGGTAGGACATGATGAGCATACTTGTAGGAGTTATGAATTGATGATGGATAGAACTCCTACCTACAGGGTTCAGGCTGAAACATGGCCCCTTAAATAGAATGCAAGGATGGCGCAGACAAGATTTTAGGGGCATGGACGAGGCTGAGGTAGAGGAGGACCTGGTAGAGGTTGAGGACAGTTGATTTGCTACAATTGTGGAGTACCAGGACACTATGCCCGCAATTTCACTAATCCAACGTGTTCGTCATGCAAGTATTGCACGCTGTTTGATCATGAAACAAAAGACTGTCCTATGATGATATCTAGGATACGTGTAAAAAGGGTGCTACCAACTCCACCGGCTCAGAACCTGCAGATGATGAGGTCTGAGCCACACGAGGAAGATCCAAATTTAAATATAGTGCTCAGAAGTGGAATAATGACAGGAGATGACAAGGGGAAATAGCTAGAAGATAGTACATGGGCTCACGAATCCCTGATAAAGGAGGTTGAGTTTGATTTAGAGTGCACTCGTGAAGCCTTCATGGAAGCTAAGAAGAGATTCACTGAGGCTTCCACCTCAGGAAGAAGGATAAGCCTAAGCTAGAGATGGACCCCTCTATGCTGACGAATTTCCCTGAAACCTATATGAAGTTACTGCGCAATAGTAAGGTTGTGAAAGGGCTACAAGAACTCATCAATAGATGCACTGGAATCGCGCTAGGTGAGCCGCGCATAATACAAAAAATTAGAAAGCATAAAATAAGGATGGGACGGGAGATGAGACTGACCGCACAGATAGGAGAATATGAAATGGATCAGGTCATTTTGGATCTAGGGTCAGATGTGAATGTCCTACCAAAATATAATTTTGAGTGAATGGGGAGACCTACGCTACAATGGTCTTCGATTCAGCTAAGGATGGTGAATCAACAGAAAATCATCCCCATGGGGTGGCTGCAGGGGGTGACCATGGATATTGAGGGAGCGAGCGTGCTGGTTGACTTTGAAGTAATAGAGATAGTCGATGACAACAATCCCTATCCTACACTCCTAGGAATTGACTGGGCTACTGATTTGAATGGGGTAATCAATATGAAGAGGCGAAAGATGATCTTTGAGAAAAAATCACTGCGCGTAATAGTACCCCTCAATCCTGCTGAAGGATCACACTATACTGAACCTGCCCGCAATTATGAGTGATGACGAACTGGAATGCATCTATAAAATAAAAACACGAGACCAAGATTGGGTGAATCCCATCGCAGATGGACAAATTACATGGGATCGCGAGAGTTCCTACACTTTGGACTCGATGAAGAAATAGAACGCTAGTATAATCAGTGACATGAAGTAACTATGTTGAATTGCGGCATGATGACCCGGTCACTGCACTATATGTCATCAGAGGTAAGAATTATGCCTATTTATGATGGTCTGGCTAAGGTAGATACCTTTTTGGATGCATCTGAAATGGAGGTACCAGAAAAGTAGCGCTTCCATTCCTTGGACTGGGCATTGCGCGTTATGCCCTCAAGACGGTGGGGTACGCACAAGGGAAGCTTTGATGATTGGTGCGAATTTAGGAGGATGATGAGAACATGATTTGGGAAGCCTAAGATGTGACTGATGGACAAGTATGATGGATAGAATGATCCATGCACGCATCTAGCCAAATGGACCCAGGCTTATGGAGAAAAGCCCCAACTTGGGTGGGTGCACCTATTCTGTCATACCCTGGATGTTATCCCCATGAATTGGTATATAGAAATAGAGCTCTGCCATGGGACAAGTGAATGGGATATCCTGCGTGAAGGATTCATGATGATATTCAGTTTTGAGGACGAGTTTGACAGTATTGATGAAGCGCTACAAGAAGTAAAAGCAGAAATCTTTAGACCTGATTCAACCTGAATGGGCTACTCAGCTGAGTCGCACACTAGAATGTTATAATGTAACTGCTAAAGAAGAGGACAAGGATCCGTAGAAGATTAAAATTCCAGAAATAGAAGGCCACCGTGAGGTTCAAGGACCACAGATTGAAAACCATGATATAACCGCACTGTTGAAAACAAAACAAGTGAACATTGGTATGGAGGCAGAACCCAAATTCGTGAAGATTGGAGAATACTAGGACGACGCGATGGTGGATAAGGTCGCTGAATTACTCTTTGAATACCATGAATTATTCCCTACCAAGTTTACGGATATGAAAGGAATAATCGGGGACCTATGAATGATGAAGATCATGTTAAAACCCGACGCGAAACCAGTTAAGAAAAGGCCTTACCTTCTCAACCTGAAATATAAAGAAAAGGTCCACTTAGAGCTAGATGAGATGCTCGTGGCAGACATCATTGAGCCTATGGAAGAATCTGATTGGGTAAGCCTAATGGTGGTGCAAGATAAGAAGCAAAAGGATGAGATAAGGATATGCGTGGATCTTAGAAAACTGAATGATGCTTGTGTGCATGATCCTTTCCCGACTCTGTTCACGGATGAAGTATTGGACAATTTAGGTGGCTAGGAAGCATATTCCTTCACTGATGGGTTCTCTGGGTACCACCAAATCAAAACCGTGTCGGAGGATAGGAGAAAGACAAACCTCACAACTGAGTGGGGTTGTTTTCAGTACACTGTAATGCTGTTTGGATTGAAGAATGTGCTTGCAACCTTTTCATGCATGGTTGTTGCAGCATTCAAGGAATTTATTCATAAGTTCCTAGAGGTTTATTTTGATGACTGGACTGTGTTTAGGCTGGTTAAGCTCCATGTATCAAGCTTGCGTCTGATGCTGGATACCTGTCAAAGATACCAGATTGCACTCAATCTCAAGAAGTGTTTTTTTTGCATTCCTTTTGGGAACATATTGGGGCATGTGGTTTGCTGATAAGTACTGATGGTAGACCCCGCGAAGGTTGCAGTGATATTGAACTTGGAAGCACCTAGGAGTGTGAAATAGCTGCGTGCTACTTTGGGACATACAGGATATTACATAAAGGTTATTAAAATCTATGCCCATATCACCGCGCCTATGAAAAAATTGTTGAAGAAGGATGTCACGTTCTGCTGGAACAATGACTGTAAGAAGAGCTTGGATATATTGAAAGAAAATATGGTTACCACACCAATTCTAGTCTTCCTGGACTAGACGAAAGAGTTTCATGTACATGTCAAAATGTCATGTATAATGATGGGAGCAATACTAACACAGGCTGACAGAGAAGGCTTGGACCATCCTATCACATTCACAAGCCACAAATTATCCAAAGATGAGAAGAACTATTCTACCACTGAGTGCGAGGGGCTAGCTATGGTGTATGCGCTCCAGAATTATAGGCACTACTTCCTAGGAGGCCATTTCAAGATGCATACGGATCACTCCGCACTGAAGTACTTGGTCAATAAGGGTGTGTTATGGGGGAAAATCTGTAGATGGCTCTTATTGTTCCAAGAGTATGATTTTGAAGTTGTTGTGAAGCCTATATGATTGAACGCGGGACCACACCATCTGTTGCGCATCAAAACTGGGGAGGAACCTACTAACTTGGAAGAAGGATTGCTTGATGTGCAGATATTTGTAGTGCGTGTCACAGATTGTCATTTTGAGGATTTAATACACTTCCTAACAAAAGGAACTGCACCAGAAGCATACTCTGTCCAACAAAAGAAGGAATTAGTGGTGCGTGCAATAGATTTATCTGTCATTGATGGGAATCTATACAAGATGGGGATTGATGAGATATTGCGATGGTATGTACCTGAGTTCGAACGAAGTAGAATCCTCGTGGACGCTCATGGGGGTGTCATGGGAGGACATTATGTGGGGAGAGAAACCGCACAAAAGATTCTATGCACAGGGTTGTGGTGGCCAACCCTTCATTAGGATTCAAAATCATATTGCAAGGAATGTGATGTATGTCAAAGAATGGGCAGGCCATCACGAAGGGATGAAATTCCTTTGAATCCACAAATGATGTTGCAACCCTTTGAGAAGTGGGTGATAGATTTTATAGGACCCATTCAGCCACAAGGGAAGATAGGAGCAAGGTACATTATCATTGTGATGAGGTATTTGACTCCTTAGGCAGAAGCATAGCCAGTGAAGGATTCCATGGGGTCAATGACTGCAAAGTTCCTATTTGAGCATGTACTGATTTTGATGATCAATGATCTTGATGAGTGATCATGGTACACACTTTCTAAATGAGTTGATAAATGCACTAATGGAGGAATTTAAGGTATATCACCAGAAGAGCACACCTTATGACCCACAGTCTAATGGGACAGTAGAGGCATTCAACAAAGTGCTCAAAAACACACTGACCAAGGTTTACAATGCTCAGCGAAGTGATTGGGACCTACACATACCTACAGTATGGTGGGCTTATCGAACGACATGCAAGAAGTTAACGGGACAATGTTATAGACATATTTGGGCACATCAACCCCATAATTATATGTCAATGAATTAGGGCTCATCAACCACTAAAAGAGTTGCTTCATACCTTAAAGAAACCAAGTCATCAAAATACCTCATTCCCCAGAAACTCCACTTACGAAATCATCCAGAAAGAGCTTAAACTGGACCATACTGACTACTCCACTGATAAACTGCGATGCATACTGACTGGTACACTATCAAAGTGTGATGCATACTATTTAGGCCTTCTATAGGGTGCGATGGGCGAGGTTGGACAAGTTTCTGGGATAGTTGGTGAGTTAGTTGCTCATAGAATCTTCTAGAAAGTTCTCCTGTGACACTTGCCTCTCTAAATTCACCCAAGGATGAACAAGGGAACTAGGAAACCATCTCCAATTCCCCTCTTTTGTGGAACTAATTCAAAAAGTGGAATGACACTCATCAAATCCCATGGATGACTCACACCCTTGCAAACATCTATAAAAGGATCTCCCATCCAAGAGATCAGGAGGTTGAATTGTTGTGAATTGCAAGTAAGTGTTGTTAGTTTGAGTATTGAGGAGAGAGAATTGCATCCTTGTTGGTGTATTCTTGCTAATTCATGAGGTGAAGAAGGATTGATGCTGGGAGGATGGCACTGGATTAGACAACTAGGTTGTAATTCTCCTTATTATTAATAAAGTTCTTTAGGATTTTTTCCTAATTGATTGTGTAATTGTGAATGCTTTCATTTGTTCATTATATATTTGATTTTGTAATGTTTATGTTGTAATAGATCACGATGCTTTGACAGTTATTTGTTGCTGTACTTGTGCAGGTACTCTCCAAGCATGTTAAGTACGGGGAGGAGTTACTGGATCCACCAAAGGAGTGAGAGAGAAGGCAAGGGATCAAGCGAAAGTTCCAGGTTGGTTTCTACTATCTTTCTCTTATCTGTTACACATAGGAAAGATCGTTGAATTGCTTTAAACTATTGTTTCTCAGGTAGCTGCCAAACCTAGAGGGTTAGTCGTTCAACAAGACACTAATTTTCCCAAAAACAAATTGGCGACTCTGCTGGGGAAACCAGATGTTTGTTTGTTGTTATTGTTTGTCTTATGTTCAATTTTAAAACTATAGACAGAGTCTAAAGCTAGCCAGATAGCTTTCGAACTGCTCTTGCTTTGCAATTGCATAGTAGATAAATGTTGCTTCAGTCTATCTCTGGTTTAGTTTATGAATTAAACATTTGACTTGCAAGCACATCTAGATGCCCTTTTGGTAGCTCAGTAACCTCTTAGGACATTCCTTCATACTTTTCTTATCATTGTTCATCAAAACCAGCCTTGATTCATTGAAAAAAACTCCACATTTGAGCCAAAACCACTTTCAGTTGCGCTCCCTGGACCATCGCACTGTCTCCCACTGTGACTGTTTCACAAAAATTGTCACCTTGACATTCTGCAATTAGTGTGAGTCTATCACCACTCATACCTTCCTCCTTTGCAAGTCTTAAACCTCATTTCTTCATATCAAGCCTTGAAAATAGGAGAAAGACCTTAAAAATCTCTAAAAACTCTGGTTCCACACTTTCTTTTAGCATTACCTGCGGTTCCGCACCTATTGGTCATGTCCCCTGAGCACCTGACCACTCTGTCTCTATGTTATGGGTGCGTACCCCTGTAAAAGTAAAAAAGGCACAAGTACATTCTTAAAAACTCACTTTGAGTCATTTCTAGAAGCTTCTAGAAGGAATCTTGAGGTGGCAAGTTTGCTCCTTTAAGGTTCATGCATCCCATACCTGTAGGTTTTAACCCCGAACAGAAATTACCTACATACGATTCTAAATCATAGGAAAAATAAAATGCGAGAGCATAACACATAAAACACATATACACAGAGATTTCCCACTGGATCTCAAAACCGAGACTACCAGCTTGATTTTTCATTATATTCCTTTCAATGTTACAATACATATTTATACATGCCGAAGCATCCAATACCATGGACCGAAAACCATCGTGTCCAAAACCATGGACCGAAAACCGTAGTAGGTTCGCCCAACCTAATACAAGGTCCAAATTTTTTTTTCTCGGGCGTTGCCTCGAAC
>APFE030576167.1:0-66288 GCA_000404065.3 Pinus taeda | reverse complement strand
TGGAGGAGAGAAGATTGTAGGTCGGCGCCTACGTACTAGTATCTTAGCTAGTACAAGAACTATGGGGGTTGTAGCTCCATTCCAGGAGAAGCTGGAGAATGAGAGAGGGTTGTAGCTCTCTGCAAGTTGCAGCCTGCGTACTGGTAAAGGACTGCACCAGTACATTGTAAACGAAGTTTCTTGTTAAAGGAAGATAGAAACAAATTGCAGCAGGTGGTTTTCACCCACATTGGGTTTCCACCTTATATCATGGTGTTCATGTGTGCTTCCTGTGTGTGATGATCTGTTCTATTTATTGCTTCTGTTTACTGTTCATATGGCCAATGAAGTTCTAATGCATTATCTAAATATCAACATGTAATGGATTATCTGACTTATAAATAATCTGGATATACACTAGTTTCTTTAGACACAGTCGTGTATACACGCGGGTTCACTTAACTGAAGTAGCGTATATGTATATAAGTATGGAAATGAAAAAGTTTTACTGATTTAATAATACTGATTCATCCCCCCTCTCAGTATTATTTCCAACACTGTAGTGAATGCAGTTCTTCTGGATGATATCCAGAATCTACATACAAGGATGGAGACAATGGAGACTACTCAGAGGAGAGCACCTGATAGAGGAGAGCACCCGATGAAGGAGATGTCAGTGCTGTAGAAGAATCTTCTTAGGAAGAAGAAGAATATGAAAGTGAAGCTGCTAAAGTTATCAAGATATTGGCCAAAGTAAGCGCAAGACTAAAGGTGGAAATAACTTTGTATGAAGGGAATCTCAATGTAGAAGAATTGATGGACTGGATCAGTTCATTAGCCAAATATTTCGACTATGAGGAGGTTGATGATAAAAAGAAAATGAAATTTTCAGTTACCAGATTGAAGGGTCATGCAGCTATCTGTTAGGATGAACTACAAACATCCATAGCAAGAAAGGGGAATTCCAAGATCAAACAATGGGATAAAATGGTAAGTAAATTAAAAGCCAAATTTATGCCCAAACATTATCAGTTAAATATATTCAGACAATTGCAAAATTTGAGACAAAAAGGAATGGTTGTCGAAGAATATACAGAAGAGTTTTATAAGTTGAGCATTAGAGCAAGACATGAAGAGGATGATGTAGAAAAGGTATCCAGATATATCAATGGGTTGAGGTATGACATATAGGATGAAATTAGCTTGCTGAGTCTGAAGATAATTGAAGATGCCTATCAAGCAGCTTTGAAGGCAGAAGAGAAGATGTTGAGGAAGTAAAATCAAAGGAACAGAGGGAAGAGTTCAGCAAGAGGTAGAGGAACTACCAGACTAAAATTTCAGCACCATCAGAGTGAAGCATGAAGTTCAGGTAGTAGACCACCATAGAAAGGAGAATTTAGTAGAGTAATATTTTCACCCAGAGGAAGAGGTCGAGGAAGAGAAATTCAGTGTTACACATGTGGAGAATGGGGACATGGATCATGGGACTGCCCTCATAATAAAGAAAAAAATCAGAGGAATGTGAATGTGGCTGAGGCAAAGGAAGAAAACCTCAAATTTGAAACAAGGAAGAATCACCTGAAGTAGGAGAATACTTGTTGTTGAAAAAGTTATTACTTAAGGTAGAGAAAGAGATAGGAGAACCAGCTCAGAGAAAGAGTTTATTCAGAACTACATGTAAGTCTAAAGGAAAATGATGTAAAGTGATAATTGATAGTGGAAGTAGTGATAAGCTTGTTTCTACATAAATGGTGGACAAGTTAGGATTAGTGAAAATAGTACACCCTACTCCCTACAAAGTTTCATGGTTGCAAAAGGGACATCAACTTACTGTGACAACACAATGCAAGATAGAGATATAGATTGGTACTTATAAGGATGTGATATTGTGTGATGTAATGCCAATAAATTTATGCCGTGGGTTTCTAGGGAGACCTTGGCAGTTTGATCAGAAAGCTATTTAGGATGGGAGAAGAAATACTTACACTCTAGAGAAGGATAGAAATAAACACACATTGTTGTCATTGAAGGATGGAGTAGGCAAAGAAGCATCTAAATATAGTGTTATGCTGATGACTGGGAAATAATTGCTGCAAGAAGTCAAGAAGGATGAACAGATGCATTTTTCTTTCATAAGGAGACCTAAGGTAATTTTAAATTCCACAAACTTAGATGATTTATCTGAAGAAATAAAAAATCTATTGAATGTTTTTGTTGATATTATTATGGATGAGCTGCAAAATGCATTACCACCCATCAGGAGTATTAGTCATCATATTGATCTAATAACTGGAGCAAGTTTACCAAAAAAAGAAACATATAGGTTAACTCCTCAAGAAAATGTAGAATTTGGAAGGCAAGTACAAGAACTGATGGATAAGGGATTAATCAGAGAGAATCTTAGTCCATGTGGTGTACCAACAATACTCAGTCCAAAGAAAGGTGGTGAATGGCATACGCGTATAGATTCCAGAGCGATAAACAAGATTACTATCAGGTATATATTTCCTTTACCACGCATGGATGATTTGATGGATTGTTTAAGTGGGTCAAGATATTTTTCTAAAATAGATCTGAAGAGTGGATATCATCAAATAAGGATTAGAGAAGGAGATGAATGGAAGACTGCATTTAAAACAAATAATGGGTTGTATGAATGGTTAGTGATGCACTTTGGACTCACTAATACACCTATCACATTCATGAGATTAATGAATGAAGTTTTTGAAGGAATATGTAGGCAAGCTTGTCATTGTTTATCTTGATGATATTCTAGTTTTCAGTAGAAGTAAAGAACAACATCTAGAGCATCTTAAGGTTGTTTAAGAACTCTGCAGAAAGAGAAATAGATGATAAATCTAAAGAAATGTAGTTTCATGGAATAAGAATTAATCTATTTTGGATTTGTAGTTTCTAAAGAAGGTTTGAAAATGGATCAAGAGAAAGTCCAAGCAATTTGGAACTGACCTACTCCAAGAAACATATTTGAGGTAAGAAGATTTAATGGTCTTGAAAGTTTTTATAGAAAATTTATCAGAAGTTTTAATCATATTTGTGCACCAATTATTGAAAAAATCAAAGAGACTAATCAGCCATTCAAGTGGACAGAAGAAGCAGAGCGAAATTTTAAGTTGCTGAAGAAGAAAATTATAGAGAAACTAGTTTTAGCTTTACCTTATTTTGGGAATGTTTTCCAAGTTAAAATTGATGCTAGTGGAGTTGTAATTAGAGAAGTTTGAGTTAGGAATATAGAACAATAGCCTACTTTAGTGAGAAAATAAATGAAGCTAAGTAGAAGTATTCTCCTTATGATAAATAATTTTATGCTATTGTGCAAGCTTTAAAAAATGGAGACATTATTTGCTACCAAAAGAGTTTGTATTCTATTCTGACAATCATGCATTACAGTTCATAAACAACCAGCCAAAATTGAACCAGAAGAATTCCAAGAGGGTAGAGGTTTTACAGAGTTTCACTTTTGTGATGAAACATACAAGTGGTAAGTTGAAAAAAGTTGTTGATGCTTTGAGCAAGGTAAATTTCATTGTACAATAATTAAGAGTTGGTGTTTTAGGATTTGAAGAAATGGTTGATATGTATAAAGATCATGCTGAATTCAAAGATATTTATGCAAGTGTACAAAATACAATAGTTCATAATAGAAGTCAGTAGCTAGATTATTTTGTCCAAGGAGGTTTACTATTTAAAGGTAACAAACTATGAATTCCCAAATGTTCTATGAGAGAAAATATAATCAAGGAGAAACATAGTGGATGATTATCTGGTCACTTTGGAAAAGACAAAACCTTTGCTCAGGTAGATGCTTTTTACTTTTGGCCAAATATGCAAACTGATGTTAAGAAATTTGTTGAGAAGTGTAGGATATATCAACATCCTAAAGGGAGAAGCCAAAATACAGGATTGTACTAGCCATTACCAAAAATAGACGGACCATGGGATGCAATTAGTATGGAATTTGTTTTGGGATTACATAGAAATCAAAGAGGGAATGATTCCATTTATGTTGTGGTAGAGAGATTTTCCAAAATGGCACATTTCATTTCATGTAGAAAGACTAGTGATGCTACACATATTGTCAATCTGTTTTTTTCAAAAGTTGTAAGGTTACATGGATTGCTTGTAAGTATTGTGTCTGATAGGGATACAAATTTTGTTGGGAATTTCTGGAGAACTCTTTGGAAGGAACTAGGTGCTAACCTTAGTTTCAGTTTAACATACCATCCTAGAATAAATAGACAGACCTAAGTGGTAAACAAAAGCTTGGGGAACATATTGAGAAGTTTAGTGTTGAAAAATCCTAAGCAGTGGGATTTAGCACTTGCTCAAGCTGGGTTTGCCTATAATGACACTCCCAACCAAAGTACTAGGATGAGTCCATTTCAGATTGTTTTTGGAATGAATCCAAGAGGTGTGTATGAACTCAGAAATTAGGGTAAATACGAGACAAGAAGTGCAAAAGTTGAAGAGTTTGCAGAGAAGATGCGAAGACTACAAGAAGATGTCAGAGATATATTGAAGGAAACCAGTGGAAAATACAAATAGTGAGTTGATATGAGGAGGAGAGAAAAATAATTCCAAGTGGATGATCTAGTGATGGTATACTTGAGGAAAGAAAGATTTCCTATTGGGACTTACAATAAACTAAATATGAAAAAGATAGGACCATGCAGAATTGTGAGGAAGTTTTCAACTAATGCTTATGAAATTGAATTGCGAGAAGGAATTCGAATATCACCTATCTTCAATGTTGCAAATTTGTATCCATACAAAGAGACAGATACAAAGCTACAGAAGGAGCCCACAGGAGATGAAGAACAGATTGTACATTGGGAAGAACAAATGCCAAAGACAGTCAAGAAATAGGTGGAAGTTGTCTTGGAGAAAAGAGTATCCAAAAGAACTAGAGGACAAGTTTATTTTCAATATCTAGTCAAATGGAAGGGACAACGAGTGGAAGATGCTAGTTGGATAACAACAACAAAATTACAGAAGTATGGAGTAAACCTTGAAAGTTTGATGAAAATTTATTTTCTTCCTCGGGAGTCTGATGTAGGAGCATCGAGACTTAGCCAGCATTGTGATTGTATGTTCACGTGTTGTGGCTAACAAGAGATGAATTTCATTGACCTGAGTGGTCAAAATCAATTCTTAATAGAGAGGGTTGGATCTCTTGAAATTTTTCTTTATTCCAATTATTGTAATAATTTGAATATTGTATTATTTTAGACTAAGAGATAATTTGTTATTATAGGTGTGTGTAAAAGATTGAGAATAGCGATTTACTAGTTGAGTTGATAAAAATAGGGATCGAGTTGTCAATGCAGTTAGGATAGGATTTGATTCATAAAAGAGGAAAGAATGTAATGACAAAGAGATTTTGATTATATTATATGATCGAGAACAGAGTGAGTAAGCGAGAGGTGTCACAGAGATAGGGTTTGAGATTGAAACAGAGATCAAACAAAGTATTGTAATCAAGTCAAGAGGGCTAAGACCTTGTAATTTCTATTTTGTTGAATAATTGATTAATTGTGGTGTTGCATGTGAATCTTGGTGTAGAATTTCATTGTATCGATGTATCTGTGTTCTGGACCATAATCAGGTATTTTTCTCTTTTTAACCACTTTATTTATAAATCATAATTGATTAATGTTAATATTTAATATTGTGCTTAAGTGCTAAACCTTTCCTTAAGCGTCTTTCTTGAAAATATGAATTAAGCACATGGGTAGTATCCGGAAAGTGGTAAGCTGTATCTCACACGCCCTAAAGGCTCAAAATGATATTCCTAAATTTCATGTTATTAGCCTAAGTGGGTGACACGTAGCACGAGAAAACCACTTTTCTCACGTTCTCTCAACCTGATGCCTGTAGTGCAAAAATCTACATGAGATTGTGCGACATTCGTTCGATTGGAGGGGTCACGTCAATGGTGGAGCTGGTTCGAGTTAGTGGGTGAGCGGATGACCTGATATCCATTGGATCTAGAGAAGTGAGATAAACAACACAGATTAAAGTACTTCATAAAAGGAGAATTCAATGAGGTATCGATAGTGATTGGTCATAAAAGTGGGACCCTCTGGGGGAAAATCTACGTACATAATTTGTTTACACACAGTTGATTGGTTACAAAGTTAACTAGTAGTCTAATTCCATACTACCACCCCATTTTCATCAACATCTTGCATCACCTCATGCTTGGATTCATTTATTTCAAATTCACATGAAGATACTCCACATTACATCTTCATCAATTCCACTAAAAACCACTAGATAAGACATGGCACATGGTGCATGGGATAAATCCTAAACAATACTGTAGTTGTAGAAATCATATGTAATGGGATAGTGTGTCGACTTAGAGGGAGCACCCTTCTTTGGGTGAAATACTTATTCTAAAGGCTTATCAAACATGAAAGGCCCATTGGGAACAACAAGGGTTACATAAATCATTATAATCAAAACATTATATAGGAATGGAAATACATTTTCTACTAATGCAATTGAACTGAAATCAAGAAACGAAAATTTCTTCTAATATTCTATGGAAATGAAAACAAATGATAGAAACACATGCAATAAAGTAAAACCACAAAAACATATGAACATGATTATTTCACAAGGGAACCCAACTGGGAAAAATCGCTTCACTGATTTGCATTAATTCAGACGAGAAAGAGAAATAATTATAATGTATTTCTTTATCTTTGAATCACACCTTGGACTGTAAAATTGTTCTCTTGCTTCCTGACCTACTCAGGCCAACACTTAGCCAATTCAATCCTCAACCAACCTGCTATTTCCTTGTGTAATCCTGGATGGATTAAGCTCCTAAAAAAGAGAGAAATTACCTAATTCCTTGCACAAATCCAAGGGGAATTGATCAACTTCTCAATGCAAAATCATTGTACACTCAAGAGTATACAATTATAAATATAAATGTGCCTTTTCCATCCACTCAACTAGAAATCTCGAATTCCATTAATCACTAACCCTATTTTTACCTAATTGAATAGTTACCTAAGAGGTTAGTAAGTTAATAATAGTCATAACTACTCAACTAACCTTCAACTAACTCAACTAATGGCTAGAGCTTAGTTAACTAAGTTCAACTAGAAATAAGTCAAATAGATTGAGAGCTCTTAGCACTCAAATGATTCAAAAATCTACTTCTATCCTACAAACTCGAATATACTAACTTAACTAGTAGATGAAGCCATGTCACTCTAGCTAACTACAATCCAAGTCATTCTATTGTTGTGGAAAAATGAATTTTCTCCATTTGACTAAGGCACTAGTCAAATGAAGCCCTTTCTTGCTATATTCTAACACTTGATTATGAAATGTCAATATATTTAGCTCTCATAAACAAGTTAATTTTCTCATTACACATGATAAAAATTTCATTTCTTCCAAGAGGAAAATATTTCCCACATAGCCCCGTTGCAGAGGTGAAGAAGCATGAGTAAGAATTCCTTGTGGTGGATGGGAAGGGAATGGATGAGTCAAAACAACTAGTCGTTGTGGCATTTGGCAGTGCAAGAAGACAATAAGATTCATCCATCCTTGAGAACTCATATGTAAAATGATCCCATTGACATATTTTACAAGGAAATTTAACCTTATGAAATTTCTCATTTGTGCCCCAACTTTGGTTGGGTTAGTTTTGTATAGTCTCTTGAGCATGTTTAGGATTATTCTTTTTTTTTTGTTTATCTTCCTCCCCCAGGTTGCTAAGGATTATTTGGTGTTGTGAAATACACCATATGGAACTCAATATTTTTATTAAAAGAATGTTCTTATTGAGAACTAGATGAACTTGCTAGGGCTTTGGATCTAACAATAGATTTCCCTAATCGAGTAGATAACTGGCTCATAGAATCACAAAAAATGAAATTGGTGACACCATTAGAGTTTTATCCTATTTTCAGTCATGTTGGATTAGTTGAAGGTGAATGAGCATTTGGAATGACATCATATAAAGTTCCTTATTGAGAATAAACAAAA
The DNA here is from genome assembly GCA_000404065.3 of Pinus taeda. NCBI lineage: Eukaryota > Viridiplantae > Streptophyta > Pinopsida > Pinales > Pinaceae > Pinus > Pinus taeda. The sequence continues at coordinate 58,281 of APFE030576167.1, read as the reverse complement.
TCAAGGTGTTAAGCACATAGAATGACCTGCTCCTTAGTAGCCACCTTGACCATATCAACATCCTTGGCTATAGGTGCGATCAAGGATCAGGTAAACTAATCTTTAAGAAAATCATCAAGAATATTGGTAATAAATAACCTCTTTTATCTCCTTCACTTATGAATGTGACAAAAAATGTGAGTAAGGTTATCTTGTTTAATTGTGGATTTGATGTTAGTGCTAAGGTATTTCCATGTAGTTACCTGAAAATAGTTCAAAAAAGTATGGGATAAGGAAGCATAGTCACTATAGTATGTCTTATCAATTTCAATGTACCATTTAGAAACATTATGAGTCAATGTTCATCAGAAAATATGAAACCAAACATAATAGTCCACCATGAATTTGAATAAAACCATAAATTGTAGGTGGTAATGTGTGTGGTTGGGTTTTCTACTAGTTTTCCTTCAAATTTAGGAATATCATAAGATATATTTGTAGGCGTAGGTGGCCATCTAGGATCATGGAATATGGGTTCATTCATGATTTTTTCCAATTCCAATAAATCAAGTGAAGCTAGAAACAAAATTTGATGCTGATTAAATGGATAGGGAGGTTAAAATGTACCCCTTAATGGACCTTGTGGTCCTGCTATAACATAGTTAATGGTGGAAGATGATAGACCAAGGCAATAGTTCATTCTAATAAATTGAACTCTCATCCCAATAACTATGGTGAAAGGATATTTTCCAACAAGGGAACGCCCCTAGGGAACAAGCAATTGCTAAAGGCATGACCACTCATGGGATTGTACATGACACTAGAACAAGGACATCCCTATGCAAATGTGCCACCATAATTATAGGAAATCATTAACAAACTGGTGTTGGTGGGCTTAAGGTCCCTAGGTAAAACATCCCATCTAAAGGAAAGAGAACTACTATAGAACGACATCTTTCCTAAGATATAATGCCCCAAGATTAAGATTTTTAACCAAAAATATTAATACCCCAAGATTGATTGGAGGCAAATGTAGATCCCCCTTGCATAGTTATTAAAGAAAGAATGCTCATATTAGGTAAGGGAAACTTTGTAATAGATGAGTTATGTGGAAACACCCTAGCTCCTATTTATTGACTATGGATTTCTCCCATTTCAAACACCAAAAAACATCATTTGATGCATCAAAAGGCTCCCCAAAGGTTTCAGACCCTGTTTCAACAAACTAGGTCCCACCAGTAAAAATGGTCCCATGAGTTGATTCCTCCAGTTTTCCCACTCCAAATAAATTGATATCGACGAAGAAAAATATAATGATCCAATCTAGATCAATAAGGCTTGAAGGCAGCGAGTCTTCAATGTAATGTTGATCTCTAACTTTTGTCACAATATGGTGTCCCTTTATCTTCCTTGATTGATGACCTTGTCTTTGCAGCTACAAAGGTGTCTTCTAGCGGGGTCTCCTTATTTATCTCCTTCATCATCATCTTGTCATAAAAAGATATAACACCTCCAAATATAATCCACTCATTACAAGACAAAATTAGTTTGATAAGCCCCTATTGTAACATGCTTCAGGGAAACCACTAACTAAGCTGGAACCAGGTGATCGATTAGGGGTCAAGCTCATGGATTGCACAGTTGCAAAACTAAGGACGTTAGGGGATGGGATTGAGCCTTGAGACTACACAGTTTGTAGTCTAGATAGGCCAGGGAAAGTCAATGACATAGTTGAGGGTCTCAAGAGGAAAAGTTGAAGGCTTGAGGCTTGAGGTTGCCCATTGCACATTTCTGGAGGGACATAGGCCTAGGGCTTGCATAGTTTCACAGTTCAAGAGGTCAAGGTTGAGTCTTGTTTCTTGAGACTATGCAGTGTGTAGAAGAATGTTAATGAAGGTGGGGGTTTCATAGTTGTGGAGCTCAAGGGTCAAGGTTTAGCATTGAGAATGCACAGTTTATAGTCATACAAGGTAGAATTTGAGCATTCAGTAGTTTTAAGAGGGAATATTTGAACGTGAGGATTGAGACTATAGAGTGCGTAATTGAGTAAGGTTGAGTGAGGTCAAGTTTCTCGGGACTTTTCAAGATTTGGTTAAGTGTTTGATCAATACGGCCAAAGTAAACAAGGAAAAAACTTGAGCATGATCACACACTTAGAACAAATGATGAAAAAACAATGATCACTCAGAATACATGAAAAACATACTTCCCTCGATGCAAAAATGTTGAGACACCTTTCTATAAGTGTAACACTAAAGTTACACTTTTTGACGATAGTGACGACACTTGTATGATAATGCTTGAAACTTCGGGACTGAGTGTGATACATGTCTACATTATAATAATGACTCATTACCCCTTCAAACAAACCAAAACTACATATGTTTGATGTGTGACACTTGCCATGCTAAAACAAAAAAAAAAAATCTTTTCTTCGGAAAGGTATTGGGACACTTAGAGAAGTCATATGTGATGACTCTTAATACTTGCGATGACAACATGCAATATCAAACTCAACTCTGAAATTTGGATGTAGGCCAAAAATTTGGAGGTTTTTGTAGTAGCAATAACACTTGGTGACACACTAGTTGAATTATAAATTCTCTCCCTTAGTAAAAATTTTTATGGACGGTCTATTTCTTCAGGGGATATTGATTCATCGTGGAGAATACTTTGGCTTCCCCACTGACCCCATGTATAAAAATAGTCCACTTCATCCTTCTCTTGGTTGAACATAGTCATAAGGTCAACTATATTGCAATGTTTTGAAACAAGAAAAGGGGAATGTTATTTGTGAGATTAAGATATTCAAATTATAGTTGTTCATCCACTCCCAGTAGACCTAGACAATACCCCCAACAAGGTCAATTAAGGACAACAATAATTGTTTCAACTTGAAAAAGCTATACAGTACCTTGGTGAAGTTAAACTATTCACTTGCCTTTGAAGGAAGCCTTTTACTTCTTTCACTATTTATTTATTTATTATATAGGAATGTGCATCAAAACTGATTTACTTCATGGGGTGGAAGAGGGATCCCAAATTATTGAGAGTAGAAGAGGTTGTTCCTTCAGAGAAGAATATATAAAACCTGTGATATTTCCTTGTTCATTTATATTTTTCCCTTGTCCTTCTCTACTTGATCAGATCAACATAGAAAAAACTGAAACATGATGAACCATTTGTAGGCATGAGGATTCTAGAATAAAAATGGATATCATGGTTTGACACAAAGCTTTCCTTACATAAGGATCGTATTTTCCATTAGAAATTAATCACCCAAAAATGTGTAACCAAGACAAAGAACAAGGACTAAAGGTTAGCCAAATGTCGGAGTGTCACAAAAATATTCTCAATTCCGCCACATACATTGGAACCAAAAACACACTTACATATTGTGCTTATTAACATGAATTAAGGGCACAAAAAAATATTGAACGTGAAAAACAAAAAAAAAATAAAATTGTGTACATAATATAGGGCACAACTCTAAACTATAATTAACAATATTTCTTAAAATATTGGGCATTTACAAGAAGAGCGTTAGTCTTCCTATCCAAAGATTGGAGACGATAAATATGATGGCCAAGATTCTCATGAATAGTAAATGGTTTGATCCATAGGGACTGGAACTTAGTGTTTTTCCCCTTTTCTTCGTGGGATTTCTCCCAGTTCAATTCCAGGTCACCCATAATGAATTTCTTTTTCCCCACGAACTTCTTAAGAAAGTATCTCTTGATATGGTTGTAATGAAGATTTTTTTTTCCTAAGCCTTCTCTATTTCTTCCTGTAAGTTAATGACAATATTTATCCTACTTTGAAGTAAGAGACACAACTTACCTTCAAATTCTTGTGAAATTTGAAGAGAAGGTAGGTAAATATTCAGAGGTAGGATAGCTTCTTTTCCATATAATAGGAAGTAAGGAGAAATATTTAGAGAAGGTTTACGCATGACATGGTCAACCCATAGGGCGTTCACCAAAGTAGTGTGCTAGTTCGTTTGTTCAAAGAAGATGATATTTTTATCATATGGATAAGGTTTTTATTGGTTGAATCAGCAAGGCTATTTGCTTCTAGGTATTATTTAGCTTAACGTTTCAATACGATTCCATTTTACAATACAAAATCAGAAAGTTTCAACAATGAGAAATATGTTGCATTATAAAAAACAAGTGAAGTTAGAACGTCAAACCTGGTAATAGTATTATGTTGGAGGAAGTTGTTGACTTCCTTATCATTCACTTGCTTGAGGGGAACTACTTCTATCCATTATGTAAAGTAATCTATAGCAATAATAATATAGTGTTGTCACTTTGATGAGTACAAAAATATATCATTGATAACATCTAAGACTTGTCGTTGGAATGGTTCTTCTACAATGATGGGTTGTAATGGGGCAATTGAGTTCTTTTCTTGGCCAACAAATTTATGAAAAATTGGACACTTTCAAGAATAAGTATGAGAATCTTTGAAAAGAGTGGGTCAATAGAATTCGTACCGCATAACTTTCTATGCCATAGTGTCACCTGTGAAATGTCCTCTGATTGGTCTCTCATGGAGGTCATGTAGTAGACTTTCTGAATCTAGTGCTTCCAAGCATTTGAGTAGGACTTTGATACGGTGTTTCCCTAAAATCACTCCATGTACCAATGGGTAAGATAGAGCTTTTAATATAGTTTCCCTCTTCTGTCGTGTTGATAAAAAAGAGGGCAGGGTATTGTGTCCAAGCTACTATCACATGTTTTCATACTAAGAGGTTGGTGTGTCAATGGTGGTAGCATGTTCGAAATTGTACATTTCAATCTCCTTCTCCCATCCATATGAGTCATCTTCTGGTGCATTGTTTGCTTCTACTGCTATCTATCATAGACCATGGACCTTGATAGTGTGAACTAGTTTGAACTCAAGCTCATACTCTTGTAAGACGGCCATCTAGTTCGCTCTTCCTTCACCTAGCTCTTATTGAACAAAAAATGATCCGACATCTGGGTGTGGCACAAACATAATACAATGTTTCTTCAAAGGATAAGGCTGAAAGTATTTTACCACCTTGTAGACTGCATAAGATATTTTTTTATCAATGTTGGGATGGTTGGATTTAGGTCCTTTCAAGCTGACACTCATGAATGATATAGGTTATTCATTATCTTGATCGTCCTTTCTCATAAGAATGACAACAAGAGAAGTATCATAAGTGAAAGTATATAGTAGGAAATATGTGTTGAAGTTTGGACTGTATAACATTGGTGCTTCTACGATTGCTTACCATATACGAGCGATTGCATCCTTTTCCCTTTTATCCCACTTTTATATCACATAATTACCTATCATTTATTGTAGTGGTTTCACTATCTATGTGTGCTCAAAGATGATTTTGTGGAGGAAATTCATTTTCCAAAAGAAGGACTACATGGCTTTCTTATTTACCAAGAAGGGAATATCAGTAATAGTCCTGACACTTTCAGGCTCCATCTTAATGCCACTGTTTGTGATGGTATGGCCCAAGAGATTTCCCTTGGACACTATGAAAATGATCTTCTTGGGGTTAAGTGATATCTTGTATTTATGACATCACTCAAAAAATTTCTTCAAATGGAATACATGGTTAGATCTTCTTTTAGAAAACACTATTACATCACCAAGATATACAACTATGTTGTCCAATAAAACCAAGAAATATGATGTACATCATGCATTGAAAGGTTACACCTACATTAATAAGTCCAAATGACATTCTATTAAAGGAAAATGTACCCCACTTCATTCGAAATGTTGTTTTATGCTTGACGTGTTTTAACACTAGAACCTGGTTGTAGCTTGAAAATCCATCCAACTAAGAATCTTTGGAACACAAAAATTTTGGTTTTATTTAGTGTTGATAGTGCTCGACCCACCATGATTCAAGGGGATCTCCTCGATAACATATCCCAATTAGACCTCATATCGTTTGGTGTAGGAGTCCCAACAGTGGATCGTAAGGTAATGCCTTGACTGCGATGTTGCATAAAGGCAAGTAAGATAACTCTATCAGTAGCAAGGGTGTTATTGATGCAGTGAGTCAAGGAATGAGTATGAGAGGTTCCAACACTTCAAAATGGGGAGGAAGGTGAAGGTGATTTCCAGGTTAAAAGGGATGAGTCCCAAGTCTGTTAGGAACACACCACACAAAGGACATGCACAGCTTCCAGCAGAGCAGTTGACATGGATTCAACAGTCCAACATATAAGGTAAGATAACCTGAACAACACTCACAGATGATTCTGAGATGAGTGTGACGATTGATATAACAAGGTTGAGAGAAAGGTCTGTTTGGTGTCCGGTAGAGTAGTCAACACAAACGGTGAAAACATTAACAACATATGCAACACATTAACAACAAGATTCATATAATTGTATGTGAATCAATTCATACACATGTACGTAAGTTAAATAACATATATCATTAAAGCAACCAGAGAAATCCAACTACAATAACAACATATGCATGAAAATATCTTGGCTTTATTATAGTAAGAAGTGTAAGTAACAATCATACAATACACCATGTAAACCTGCTAGCCCTATCAGTAGAATGTTATAGCCACATCCTCATACTCCTCTAAAGAGACGTACTAGCTTTGTACAATGGAGAGGCCAAGGCATGTTACAATAATATCCAAGTATTTTTCAAGATAGTCTTAATAGAAGCTTTGCTGATCAAAAGCCTACATAATGAGTTATTGGGGACTATTTATAGCAAAGGGTGGGGTGACCCTTAAAATTCCCCTTTGTGACTGTTCAACCACCCTCATGACTCTTCACCTACTCTATGAATGTTACATTCACTCTTGAGACTTGACTTACACTTGACATGACTCAAAAATACAAAGCACATGTACCCATGTGAACAATGGCTTGAACAAGCCTAACTAGACACGACTATGTCTTAGACAAATATAGAAGTCCAACTGCTCCACATCCTCATGCTAATCAACAGTAACATATTGGTTCCAAGATTGGTAGTCCCTGATAGTGTCTTTGTGTTTTTCTATGATATCCGTCTGGAACCTGATCCTTGCCTCAATGGCATCCGGGTATACTGCTTGGGCTCCTCTGTCCAACTCATCTGAAATAATGCACAATAATGTCCTTAATGTGGCCAAACCATCAACATACTTGCACATGATGTCTGAATTGATAGGAAAGTCTGGACTAGTGGCAACGTGCATCAACTTGACATAGTACAAGTCAAGCTCCTGTTGGACCTACTTCTTGTTATTCACTTGGGTGAGAGTCCCAAGTGATGGAATTACACATGTGCACACAACATCCTAGATGATCTTGAATACTCATGCTTGGGAAGCCTGTATGCCTGTGACGAATTGCGGTAGGTCTTCATAGTTCTGGATCTGACTCTGGATACATGCTTATAGCTCAACCGTGTTGGCCTTCATCATCTTGGGCAAATGAAGCAGGGCTCCTTTATACTTCATCATCCATGCTTGCATGTTATCAATGGCATCATGTATATTCTTCAATATGTGAGATCTTCTCATGCATGGATGCTGCCATCTGTGAAGATGAACAATTGCTTGATGCATGGTACTAAACTTGGAGTACAATGTCTGCATAATCGTGTTCAAGGACAACACTTCCTCTAGTATTTACTTCCTCAATTTAGCTCAATCATACATTTTCACCAAGTCTCCTCCTTGCTTGGCCACATGTACTTCCTTTGCCATCCCTCATTCTCAGCTATTAGGAAGCAAACACTAGAGCTAGTGGTTTCGACATACACTCTAGTTGCATCAATCAAAGCAACGAGGTCCTTGTGCACATTGGTCATGATCACTTGTTCTTCAACTTGCTTAGGGGATGTTCGGTCCTCCGAAGTTAGTACTTTGTCAAGGTGCACAACTCTATGTTGAGATTCATCAAAGGAGTTGTCGCACATCTCTGCTTTTGGCTGACCACCAAGGATCTCAGTGCATCCTTGGTCATTCGAGACTTGCTCATCATCTGGATGCATTGAAGCAGGTGAGTCGACCTCTCTATGGTAAGGCATGAGGTCTGTGTCATGTTCCAATTCCCTTTGCTCCATGTCTACATCCAACTATTCGAAAGCATGTTCTATGTCATGAGAAAAATCTTGCCCCTGAAAGGGCTCACCTTGTTCACATGATGCCAACTATTCAGAAGAATCAACTACTTGTATGGGTTCTGCTTCATCTGCCTACACATGATGTGCCCCCTGCTAAATCTACTGCTACTGTGCTTCTTTCTTTTGTTGGCACAACTATTGTTCTTTCTGGAGTTCCTCCCTCATCTCATGCAACTCCTTCTCTATTTCTTCCATTCTCTTCTTATCTCTCTACCTTTGTGTGATTCACTTTTTGCGGTGCTGGCTCTTATTTGAATAGCCATAGCTGCTCATTCTACAAGTGGATATGTTCAAAAATTGCAGCTTTGTTCCTCCTCCATGCGGTCAACAAGCTTTCTCTTCCCTTTGTTCCACACATGTATGCTAGATTGTACTGCCTTTATTGTTGTTGCTACTGCTGCTATTGCTGGTGTTTCTCGCGGTGCTACTTCACAATGTTGTGCTAACCACTCTATGGTGAAACCAACCTATTCATTCGGTTTGGAATGATGGTAACAATACCTCCATGAGTCTTCCTCAGCCCAATTAAATGCCCCATGGATCCAATTGAACTGAAGTCTCATGCAATGATCCTTGACAATGCAATGTGGGTCATACAGGTTGAAGCTTCGGAGGTCAAACAGGTACTTCTTCATTTTTTCAACTTTGAAATCCACTTGCTTGATGCTCTTGATCTGATATAACCTGATCTACAACAGAAGAGTGGGCTAAGGTTCCTTCTTCTTCCACTATAGCCTAGCTGTTAATCCTCCTAAGATATGATACACTACTTCTTGAATGACTAGCATGTCTAAAGAAAACATTGGCATAACTTGTGGAGGCTTCTCCACACTAAGCACTCAAATGAATGTGCCATCCGGTGAGGCATACCAACCTACAATTCCTAATAATGCCTTCATCACTTCTTCTAACATGCAGGGTGGATCTTGTTCAAATATCAACATGTGCATCGAGGTAGAAAAGTGGTTGGACAACTGTATGATCACACCTCTGAAGCTGCACTCGGACCATAACTTGAAGTACGTGTTCACAATAGTCTCCTTTGGTGATCATGCCCACTCCAGGATTGGGAACTCATCTCAAGCACACACTACATTGAGAATGTAGGCGAACATATAAATCTCTGCATGCATGCGTCCGAGTTACTATCAAGCCTTCGTGACTTTCTCCTTTAGCTGATGAGTCGGTATGTTGGACCATTTGCATGGTCTTCATTCTCTATCCATTTGGTCCAATGCGACCACCGAAGTCTGAGGGGAGGTCTCAGTTCTTTCTTGGCCACTCATTTAACATGTGAACATGACCAACTATTGGTATGTCTTCCTTAATATCTTCATCTTATAGATCTGGTTAGAGGTCATCTTGAAATGAGCTAGCTCCTTTACCCAATCCTTCAAAAAATCTACGGAGTGGACTCTGTCATGGGCTCGTCCATCTTATATATCTCATCATAGTCTCGTGCCCAGAAGGTTCCAAGTTTATTCCCACTAGCACTACTCAAGGTCATCGTTTTGGGGTCAGTATGGGAGACGATCATGTGAATCATATCCGCACATAGGAACGTGAGGTATCTTCATGCAATCTAGTACAGGCTAGACTTATGAATGTTCACATACACCTGACGGTATTCAAGGTCTTCCCCAAAAGTACCTTTGAAATTTTCATTCACCTCTTTCCACTTTAGTTTGATGTCCTTGTTTGGGTACAACTTAGTATCTTCATATATTAGCATGCTAGAGGACACATGTTCAAATAATGTTCCAACTGCAACAACATAGTGTCCTGGGATCTTGTTCTCTTGGAAGACATTCAAATAGATGAGCACCTGAAATATTTGGAAACAAGTAGCATGTATGGAAAGAAATATGTCATCAAACAAAGCAAATCCAAGGAAGGTCACAACATATACCTGGGGAAATGATGAGCAAGATTGCACAAATTTCACTGGGAGGCTAAGTGACTAGCTACCAGAACTACACTAAAGGCAGTTTAGATTGACTTCGGGGTTGAACTAGTTGTTGGATCTAAAAATTATGCAATTCAGTTGGGAAATTGGTAGTTTGGGTCTCACAATGCACAATCCCAATTGGGGGTTACTATTGGCCCAGTGAATATTTGCGCAAATTTTGAGGCCAATAGGTCATTGACCTACAAAAATGCGCAATTTAGTCCAAGAGGTTAGTGCTCATCCAGATTGCGGAAATCTAGAGAGGAAGGTGAGTCTTCCTTCTCCAAATTTCTGAATGCAACCTTGGTGAAGGCAGAGACCCGCCAAGGTTGGCACAATTCACCAATGGATAGCTGAAAGCAGGTAAGTTGATGAAATGCATGGAAATAGTAAGTGCTAGCAGAAGTGATAAAAAGTGGATGAAAAACATGAATGGAAGATTGAACAAGTAGATTAACATGCATGTGGGTGAGGTCGTTCATTGGTTGGGTGAATGTTAGTGCAAAATAGTTTCATGCATGCGAAAGTAGTGAGATAGCAACCAAAACTAAAACTGAGCTAAGAAAAGACAGAAGAAATGTAAACAACAATATGCGTTACAAGAAAAAAAGAAAACAACATTCACACAAGAAAATACACAAAAAGTGACAGAAACGCTAAAAAATACAAGTTGAGGCCACTTTCCCATGAAAATCTTAGCCAGATGTGTCGGAGAGTCCTCGATATGTTGTGGGATGTCAGAGCTACAATATCAACGTCAATGAATGAGCTCTGATGTGTCAAAAAATACATTTGGCCTTATGGCTCACATGCCACAAATCTAGGAAAAATTGACACTTGGAGGAAAACTTCTAAAACAACTTTGCATGTAACTCCCGAATGCTAAAAATAGCTCCCTTAATCATGGGATGTCATTTTCATGTTGTCTCTTGCTATTCTAGGAAGATCAAGTCATGCGCGCATGCAAGTCAAGTTGCCTTGGTCCCGGGTGGAAATGGTCAAATAGACTGTCTGTGCATGACAGTGCTCAACTGCTTGGGAAAAATGCGCATTCATGACTAAAGCTGGGTTGAGTTTCCAAAGTGGATTGTGCAATTTCTGGGCCTAGAAACTAACTACTGGCCAGATTTGCACAAATCTTGGGCTCAAATTCCTATTGATGGGAAAAAATATGCAATGCCTACTAGGAGGGCAGACATGATTGCACAATCCTGGATCCCAACAATAGACTGTCAAAAGGAATTTCACAATTCCTAGAGGGAAGGGCTAGCTTCCCTTGAGGAATGCTCAAATTTCACTGGGAAATTGCTCAGCCTACAGGTGGACCAAGTCTGGATGAGCAGCTTGTGAAGGAAATGGATCACTTGTGTTTGATAGGCTGCCTTTGTGCAAGGAAAGCACTAAAGCTTGAGTGCTTGATGAAGTAAGACAAAATGCTATGTAAGGTTTGTAGGGAGGCTCCAAAATAGGCTAAGGAAAAAATTTGGAGGGTGGATGTAGCCACTACAAGACTTGGTGAAACACTGGTAGAACTCCAGTTCTTTGCATAGACCTTGTTCATGAAAAGAAAATCTAAGACCTCCAAAAGTATTGTTTAGTTCTTATCTCATCTTGGTTTCACACTAACTTGATTGTAAGATGTAGTATCTGCTATACTCTTGATCTATTGACACACATTCGAAGCCAAGGCAACAAAGTTGTTTCAATTAGGGTTGAGGGGTATATAGGTACACAAGTGATATAGTCGTCAGAGTCTATGTTTCATCTTTGGTGTCGCTCCACTACTAGTAGGCCTAGACAGTACCCTGGTGGAGTCACATAGGAACACAAGAATGGCTCCACTACCAACAAGCCTGGTCAGTGCCTCGTTGGAGTTACTTGCATCACCACCCTGCATGAGAAGCCTTTCTCTTCTTTTTCCGTATTCATTTTTCATTTTCATTTTTCATTTTAAGTGTGCATAGCACTTATTCATTTCAGAGGCGGAAGAGGGATTTGACTTATTGAGAGTAGAGGAGGTTGTTCTAGTAGATAAGTAGTTTGTTATATCTCTAACGTGCATATTAATGTTTTCCCCCTCACCTTTCTCTACTTGATTGGGCTACCAAGGGTTAACCCAAAAACAAGTTCATCATATAGAAGCAAGATGACAGATAACCAAGAATTGATAGTTGTACAAGCCCTCTTGTAGTTTACCCAACTTGTTTCATGAGCCACACATGGTTTGATGCAACTAATCTACAGAGAAAACAAGCGAGCGAACTAACAATCAACAAAGAAAAACAAGAGCAAAAGGAAAAGTGAAATATAAAAAACTAAACAAACAAGCAAGCAAACAAATAGGCAAACAAAGCATGTAAGCAAACAAGCATGCAAGTAAAAAAACTGAAAGAAAACACTACTCCTACTCCTAAACTAATGGTGTGTGGCCATCGTCACGTGAAGTGATAATTCCAATGTAGCCACCAGTGCATTGGTAGACCCATGTGAGTGAAGGCTTTGTCTGCGAGTGACCCAATCATGCAGACCAGCATAAATGTAAGATATAACAGTGAAGACAGCCACACTTCATGTTTCAAAGTACCCACAGAACATAAGTGAGTGCATGTACATGATGGACAAGCTATGGAATTATCATGGTGCTTTGTGACACGAAGTGTAACTTTGAAGCACATGAATACTCTTGAATTTGACATGCAAGCAAACAAAAGAAACAAAGATAACTTGTGTTGCGCATGAGTTCTTGCAGTATAAGACTCCTCCAATGCATGAGAAATGGTATCGTGCAGTTTGAGTGGAGGAAGTGTGATTTGAGTGTTATATTGATCTTGAGTGCATACATATGAGTGATGAAGAGCCTTGAGTGTTTGAATAATTTCCTGATCAAAAGAAAAACCAACCTCGGGACAGCGAGGGCCTAACATAACCATCAGCTCGGGGTGAAGTGCCTCGATAGTCTGTGGGGTTTCAACTTCGTTGACAGATGGATCTTCATAGACTAGTGGCTTATATGGATTAACAACGAGTGAATCAACATCGTCATCAATTGATGAGATGAATAGATCATGACAACCAAGATCACAAAATTCAAAATGTTGGTCGACATCCCTAGGATTTGATGAATCACACAAAGGGGTAGATGAGAAGGAAGGATGTTCACCCTCTGTGTTTATGGAAAGAGTAGATGAAGGATCAAGTGGATCTTTAATGGATAACTTATCCTCTCCATTTTCAAATGATGGTCTAGCATCTGGTGAGTCCTGCAAGTGATCAAAAAAGGGTGCATCCGTAGATGAAGACACACATACAAAATCATGGATGGCAAGTTCACCAAAGAATCTAGGAAGGAATGGAAGGGGCTCGAATGAAAGGGATTCATCCTTCGCCGAGTCTTGATGTTCAAGCTCCCACTCATACTCTTTATTAATGGCAACGCATGTTGGTTGTGAAACACCAACTTCGCTAGTGGGTTATTCCTCATTCACAAACACAAGACACCATCTAGAGGAACACCTGGGTGTGAAGATAGAGGTCTAGAAAATGAATGCATATGATAACTTGAAGGACTCACAACCAACTCTACATGAAAATTGAGTTGAGTGATGTTGAGAGGGTGCAAAGGTTGAACAGGTGTACAAACATGATCCTTAGCATCATAGGGTGATGGTGGAACTATTGAATGAGAGGGAGGCAAAAAGTCTGTTGGGACAGTGTGTGATTCCACATCAGATTGTGAAATTCCATCAACAAAGAAGGTTGAGCGAGGTTTTACATCGAGCTTCCTCTTGGAATGAGAAGATTTCTTAATAAAATATGTGAATCGGTCCCAGAGGTAAGTGAAATTCATCTGGCTCTTCGGAGCTTGAAACTGTAAGTCGTGGAAGCACTACAAAAATCAATAACAGATTCATGCAAAGCTCTCTATTGTTGTAATAGTTGCCAGTCAAGATGGTTTGGATCAAAATTATAGAACGTGTCTTCAATAAGATCATAGAAGTGGTCAAATGAGTGCATGATGTCAGCTGGTAGGTTGAGCACCCAACGAAATGGAGCTTCATAAAAAGTGAATGCAAGTACAAAATCATCCTGTTTGTCAATAAACTCATCTTCCTCATGAATCATGGAAAGAAATTTCTATAAATACTCAGCAAGGCCACCTCACCTTCAACATCATATGCGTGAGTAGACAAGAGATAAAAAAGATTCCCTAAGATGGAGACATCTTCACGGTTCAAAAAACATCTCGAGGGAAGAAGAATGCAAGACTCCATTGGAAGATACGCAAAGGTTGAAAACTGGATGAGAGAGCACTGCTTGTCATTAGGGCCTCCTTCTAGTGCCAGAAATGTTGATAGTGTTGGACCTGCCAACATGTCAAGGGGATCTCTCCGATAAGAAGTCACAATTATACCTCAAACCACTTGGTGTAGGAGTCCCAACTGTGGATCATAAGGTAATGCCTTGACCAAAATGTTGCACAGAGGCAAGTAAGATAACTCTATCAGTAGCAAGGGTGTGACTAATGCATTGAGTGAAGGAATCAGTATCAGAGGTTCCAACACTTCAAAAGGGGGAGGAAGATGGAGATGAGTTCCAAGTTGAAAGGGATCAATCCCAACTCTTCTAGGAACACACCACACAAAGGACATGCACAGCTTCCAGCAGAGCAGTTGACACAAACGTTCATAACATTAACAACATATGCAACACATTAACAACAAGATTCATATAATTGCATGTGAATCATTTCATACACAAGTACGTAAGTTAAATAAAATATATCATTAAAGCAACCAGAGAAGTCCAACTATAATAAAAGAATATGCATGAAACTGTGATGGCTTTATTGTATAAATAAGTTTAAGTCACAATCATACAATACACCATGTAAACCTGCTAGCTCTATCAGTAGAATGTTACAACCACATCCGCCTGCTCCTCCAAAGAGATGTACTAGCTTTGCGCAATGGAGAAGCCAAGGAGTGCTACAATATTTTCCAAGACTTCTTCAAGATAGTCTTAGTAGAAGCTTGGCTGACCAAAAGCCTATACAATGAGTTATGAGGGACTATTTATAGCAAAAGTTTGGGTGACCCTTAACATTCCCCTTTGTCACCGTTCAACTATCCTCATGACTCTTCACCTACTCTATGACTGTTATATTCACTCTTGAGACTTGACTTACACTTGACATGACTCAACAATACAAAGCACATGTACTGATGTGAACAATGGCTTGGAAAAGCCAAACTAGACAACACTCTAACTTAGACAACTATAGAAGTCCAAATGCTCAACATCCTCATGCCGATCAACAGTAACATATTGGTGCCAATATTGGTAGTCTATGATAGTGTCTGTGTGTTCTATTGTGACATCCATCTGGAGCCTGAACCTTGCCTCCATGGCATCTGGGTACACTGATTGGGATCCTCTATCCAACTCATCTGAAAGAATGCGCAACAATGTCATGAATGTGGCTAGACCAGAAAAATACCTACACATGATGTCTGCACTGATAGGCAATTCTGGACTGGTGGCGATCTGCATCAACTCGTCAAAGTAAGATTCAAGATCCTGTTGGACCTTCTTCTTGGTCTTTGCTTGGGTGAGAGTGCCAAGTGATAGAATCACATATGTGTGCACAACATCCTCCATGCTCTTCAATACTCATGCATGGGAATCCTGTATGCCAATGTTGAATTGTTGTATGTCTTCATAGTTCTAGATCTAACTCTGGATATGTGCTTGCAGCTTAACCACATTGGCCTTCATCATCTTGGGAAAATTAAGCGGGGCTCCTTCATACTTCATTTTCCATGCTCGCATGTTATCAATGACAGCATGTATGTTCCTCAAGATGTGAGCTCCTCTCACACATGGATGCTACCATCTGTGAAGATGAACAACTACTTGATGCATGGTACTGAACTTGGAGTACAATGCCCACATAACCGTGTCTAAGGAAAACACTTCCTCCAATATTTCCTACTTCAGTTCATCTTGGGTAGACATTTTCACTAGGTCTCCTCCCTGCTTGGCCACCTATAGTTCCTTCACCATTTTCTTATTCTCAAATATGAGGAAGCGAACACTAGAGCTAGTGGCTTCCACATACACTCTAGTTGCATCTTCCAAAGTAGTTGGGTCCTTATGAACACTGGTCATGATCACTTGTTCTTCAACTTGCTCAGGGGATGTTTGGTCCTCCGAAGTTGGTACTCTATCAGGGTGCATAACTCTATGTTGATATTCATCAAAGGAGTTGTTGCGCATCTCTGCCTGTGGTTGACCACCTAGGATCTCAGTTCATCCTTGATCATTCAAGACTTGCTCATCATATGGATGCATTGTAGCGAGTGATTCAACCTCTCTGTGGTGAGACATGAGGTTGGTGTCCTGTTCTAGTTCCGATTGCTCCATGTTTCCATCTAACTGGTTGAAAGCCTATTCTAAATCATGAGAAAAAGCTTACCCCTGTGAGGGCTCACCCTGTTCACCTGATGCTAGTTGTTTAGAAGAATCAACTACTAGTATGAGCGCTTCTTTTTTTATTTTCACATGATGCGCCCCCTGCTGAATCTGCTTCTATTGTGCTTCCTTCTTTTGTTGGTGCAGCTCTTGTTTTTCTGGAGTTTCTACCTCAACTCGTGCAACTCCTTCTGTGTTTCTTCCATTCTCTTCTTATCTCTTTGCCTTCGCATGATTCTCCTTTCGCGCTGCTGCCTCGTATTTTGAATAGCCATAGTTACTGGTTATACAAGTGGATCTACTCGAAACTTACAACTTTGTTCCTGCTCCATGCGATTGACAATACTTCTCTTCTCTTTGTTTCGCACAGGTATGCTAGGCTCTGTTGCTTCTTCTACTACTAGTAGTGTTTCTCACATTGCTACTTCACACTATTGTGCTAACTACTCTATGGTAAAACCAACCTATTCATTGGGTCGGAATGATGGTAACAATACCTCCATGAGTCTTCCTGAGTCCAATGAAATTCCCCATGGATATAATTGAAATAAAGTCTCATGTAGTGATCCTTTACAATGCAATGTGGGTCATACGGGTTGAATATTTGGAGGTCGAATGGGTACTTCTTCATTTGTTCAACTTCGACATCCACTTGCTTGATGCTCTTGATCTCATATAAACTCATCTGTAACAGAAGAGTGGGCCAAGGTGCCTTGTTCTTCTGCTACAACCTAGCTTTTAATCCTACTAAGATATGATACACTTCTTCCTGCATGACCAACACATCCAAAGTAAACTTTGGCAGAACATGCAGAGGCTTCTCTGCACTGAACACGGTTAAATGTGTCGTCCGGTGAGGCATACCAATCTGAAATGCCTAATAATTCCTTCATCACTTCTTCTAACATGCATGGTGGATCCTATTCAAATATCAACATGTACAAAAACATAACAAAGTGTTCATACTAACTGTATGATCACTCCTCTGAAGCTGCACTAGGACCATAACTTGAAGTACGTGTTCACAAGAGTCTCTGTTGGTGATCATGCCCACTCCATGCCTGGGAAATCATGTCAGGCACAGACTGCATCTAGAATGTAGGTGGACACATAAATCTCTGATACATGCCTTCAAGCGATTTTCGAGCCTTCATGACTTGATCCTTCAGCTGATGAGCCAGTATGGTGAACTAGTTGCATGGTTTTCCTTCTCTATCCTGTTGGTCTAGTGCAACCACCCAAGTCTGAGGGAAGGTCTCAATGCCTACTTGGCCACTTAGTCAACATGAAAACATGACCAAGTGTTGGTATGCGTTGCTCAATATCTTTGTCTTATATATCCAGTTACGGTTCATCTTGAAATGAGCTAGATCCTTTACCCAACCATTCAGAATATCTCCAGAGCAACCTCTACCATTGGGTAAACTAAACGGAAGGGTCATGAAATTCATGGTTTCATCCATCTTATACTTCTCATCATAGTCTCGTGCCCAAAAGGTTGCAAGCTTCTTCCCACTGACACTACTCAAGGTCATCATTTCGGGGTTAGTGTGGGAGACGATCCAGTGAATCATATCTGCACATGGGAATGTGGGGTATCTGCATGAAGTCTGATATAGGCCAAACTTATGAATGTTCACATACACCTAACAGTCTTCAATGTATTCCATAAAAGTACATGCGAAAGTTTCATTCACCTCTTGCCACTTCATTTTGATGTCCTTTTCTAGGTACAACTTCATATCTTGTAGATCAGCATGCTAGAGGACCCTTGTTCAACTGATGCTCCAAATACAACAACATCAGTTTCTTGGGATCCTTTTCTCTTGGAAGCCATTGACACATATGAACACCTGAAAGATCTAGAAACAAATAGCATGCATGGCAAGAAATATGTCAATGAAAATAAAGCAAATCTGGGGAAGCTCACATCACATACCTGGGGAACTAATGAGAAATATTGCACAAATTTCACAGGGAGGTTGAGTGACTGGCTACTAGAACTTCACAAAAGGCAGCCTGGACTAACTAGGAGGTTGAGCTGGCTGTAGGATCTAAAAATTGTGCAATTCAATTGGGAAATTGGCAATTGGTGTTGTAAAGTGCACAATCCCAACTGGGGGTTACTGCTCTCCGAGGGCATATTTGCACAAGCTTTTGGGCCAAGAAGTTAGTGACCTCCAAAAATGCACAATTCAGTCCAGAAGGTCAGTGGTGGGCAAAATTGCACAATTCTAGAGAGGAAGGTGAGTCTTCCTTCTCCAGATTTCTTAATGTAGACTTGGTGAAGGCAGAGACCAGGCCAAGGTTCACCTGACTCGCCGACAGGAAACTGAAAGCAAGTAAGTCGATGAAATGCATGGAGACACTAAGTGATATCAGAAGTGATAAAAAATGCATGCAAAACATGAATGGAAAAAAGGGCAAACATATCAACATGCATGTGGGTGACGCCATTCGCCTATTGGGTGAACGTTCATACAAAACAGTTTCATGCATTCGAGAGTAGTGAGATAGAAACCAAATCTAAAACAGATCTAGTGTTTCTGGGAAAACTAGTGTCTTTTCGATCGACTAGCCCTCTAGGTTTGGTAGCTACCCTAGAAACAACAGTTCAAAGTAATTCAATGATTTCTTCTATGCAAAATATATAAGAGAAGGATGAAAGGACCAACCTAGAACTTTCACTTGACCCTTTGCTCGATCTTTCTCCCCCTTGACAGAGCTCGCAACTCCTCTCCGTACTTATCCTGCTTGAAGAGTACATGTAGAAACACAATAACAAAGAACCATCAAAGCATCTCGATCTATTGTAACACAAACATTACATAATCAGATATATAATGAACATACATTGGCATTCACAAATAACAACATTCACAAGTGAACAATTATATGGAAGAAAACTTGAAGAACTTTATTAAATAGAAGGGAGAATTACAACCCAGTTGTCTAATCCAGCATCATCCTCCTAGCATCAAGCCCTCTTCACCTCATGAAATAGCAAATCACACCAACAATACAATGCTCTTAAACACAAACTATTAGCACTTCCTTGCAATTCACAACATTCCAGCCTCTGGATCTCTTAGATGAGGGATCCATTTATATATGTGTGCAAGGGTGTGAGTCATCTCTGGGGTTTTGATTAGTGTCATTCCACTTATTGAATTTGGTTCCACTTGGAGATTTGTTGGATCTCTTAGTCATCCTTGGGTGAATTCAAAGAGGCAAGTGTCATAGGAGAAGTTTCTAGAAGATTTCCTGGGCATCCACTTAGAAAACTATCTCGAACATTTGTCCATCCTTGCTCATCGTACCTACATAAGGCCTCATCAGTATGCATCGCACTCTGACAGTGGAGCAGTCAATATGGTCTAGTTTAGGCCAGTTCTGGATGGTTTTTAACTGGAACTTTTGGGGAATGATGTAATCAGATGACCATGATCTTTTAGGGTATGAAACAACACTTTTAGGGATTGAAAATCCCTAGTTTATCAACATATAAGAGTGGGGTTGAAGTGCCCAAATATGTCTATAACAGTTTCCCCCTAAAGCATTAATTCATAAATCTTGATGTCGGGTGAAATGATTTATCATGAGGATCCAAGGTTTCGAACTGGAAGGCGACCTGTATAAGATACAATACAATACATCATCATAATATAATTTTCATGATCTAACTAAGGCGGGCATTCCCATGCTTAGCTTTTATAAATTCATTTCATGTACATAGAAAAGATATTTGTCTGCATATGCGAACTGGTGATTCTTCAGTTGTAGAGTCATCATTCTTGGTCTGGATGACCATCTATGCAACTTCTGTGTACATTTGATGTCTTTATATCCCTAAATATATTGGAGCCCGGATGGATGAAACTAGATCCAGGGTCTTCAAAACTCGTTCAATCTTCGCTCGATGTATAAGTCTATCCATGTAAAAAGATGTTCTAAAGTCGAACATGGAATGACATCGCTTGATTACCAATCAATAATGTGAGTTGTTAACAGACGCGAGAGGAATCATCGATGATGATGATGATCCTCAAGGTACTATAGTAGAATTCACATGCTGTGAATATATGATCCGATGTTGAACACCACGCGAAATCTTTTGGTCGAAGGCCATTGATGTAAACCTATCGCCAGAAGTGAGAAACTTGCCATTGAGGCATTCAAGCTTCAAAGTACTAAAAGGGTTGTTTCTAAGTCAACATCGTGGATAATGTGTTGATGTCGACAAGAAGTGACCCATCATAGGAGGGCCTTAATGTATCCCACATCTACGACATGAAACAAAGAAAATGATTTTTGGAGGTGAAAACGATTTGACGACACAAGGTTCAGGAATGGCGATCATGAAAAATGAAGGTTGAAGGTATTGCAGTGGACGAGGCATTAACCGGGTTTGTGATTTCTCAATTGAATGACTTCTCTTGAACATGGCAGTGACACTAAGATGGATTGGTAGTGTTAACCCCAAAAGATGGATAGTGTGGAAGACCAATGGTTAGATGACTGATGAAAGAAATAACCCAACCTGACTAAATAATGGTGATCGAGTGAAAGTATCATGTTCAAGAGCGACCTGCTACCATAAATTTCTTCAAGTTTTCTTCCCTTTTTCCCCAGCCATTGCTGACTAGTACCTCTTTGTTTTTGGCAAGCTTGAGGAGGATAACATATTCTTATTCTATAATTTTCCCTTCGGGAAAACCTGTCGCCATGTTTTAACGAGTCTAGCGACAGTGAAACTCGTTCTTGTCTAGCTGGACAAGTTTGTCGCTATTGTTTTAACAAGTTTAATGACAAAGATAACTCAATCCTTTTCTTGTTTAGAGAGTTTGAAAAGGGAGTAAAAGGAAACTCCAGTAGTTCTTTTTATTAGCATAATCCCTTAAGTCCAAAAAAGGATAAAATAATACAAAAGGGATGACTTTTCAATCACTTTAATGAGCCGAAAAAGACAAGCGCTCTAACGTTTTCGTGATATAATCCCTCGAGACCAAAAAATATTAAAATGTATAAGAGGGATGGCACTTCCAATCGCTTTAACGAGCTAGAAAAGCCAATTTCTCAACAATCTTTTCATATTTAATGAGTCGGAAAAGAGTTTAAAGGAGACTGGTTTTTGAGGAACGAATAGTGTATAAGGTAGCAACTGGTTCCAGGTAATCTTGGAACTTCTCAAAACATGGTCGTTTATGGGAAAAGGTTGGCTAACAAGACCACTCATCGTGACTGCTCCTCGAATGGGTAAACAATCAAGTGGAATTGTATGATCAGCCAAACGAATGGAGGTGATGGGAGGTACACAACCAAGGCTCAAAACGCTGATAGTCATGGCAATCACAAAGGTTAATTACCCAAGGTGGGTTCATTTTTAATGAGCTTGAACCATGGGGAACTATGCTCGATGGTAGCTTCATTTTTTAATGAGCTTTAACCATGGGGGAACTATGCTCAATGTGGGTTTCAGTTTTTTTACAAGGTTGAAATGAACAAACATATGCTTCGTGGTAGGTTCATTTTTTAACGAGCTTAAACCATTGGGGAACTATGCTTGATGTGGGTTTCATTGTTTTTACAAGCTTTAAATGAACAAACATATGCGTGGTGTGGGTTTCATTGTTTTTACAAGCTTGAAATGAACAAACATATGCTTGGTGTGGGTTTCGTTGTTTTCACAAGCTTGAAACGAAGAAACATATGCTTGGTTTTTTGTTTTCTTCTTATGCAAGCTAGAAACGACAACACTAAAAGCTAGAAAAAACTATAAAGCTAGAACAACTAAGAAAAAACTAAAAATCTAAAAAGATAAAAAGCTAGAAAATGAAATTAAAAAAGGTTTGCATGCCCCCACCATGGTGAAAAGGGGAGTCATCTATCACCATATGGGAACTACTGTGGTTATGTAGGATGGTTTCATCTGCAGAATAGAAAAACACTTCCTTGTCTTCATCCACAGAATAGACAAAGTTGAATGGTGTCTCAAACCAATCACATAACCAATAGGGAAATTCATAGGGTAGGATGGTTTCATCTGCAGAATAGACAAAACACTTCCTTGGATTCATCCGTAGAATAGACAAAGGTGCATGCCCCCTAAGGTTCATTACATTCACCAAACTACTCCCGGTAATCAGGTGGATGGAATGAAGATTTAAGAGACACTCTCGATGCAAAAGGACCATTTAGGGATGATGTTTGACTTGGAGTTGTGGTTGAACTAGGAAATGAAAGCTGGTCAACAATGACAATTTTTCCTTCATGTGGGAAACACATCACTCGAAAGAGTGTTGAAACACCCGCTTCCATGTTATAAACATAGTCACATCCAAGCAGTAGATTGTAATTTAATGGTCCTGGGACTACCATCATGTTTAAGTGAATGATTTTCCTTCCCAAACTTATCAGTAAGATAGGAAGGATCCCTAATGGTTGACTGGTTCCATTGTTAAAGCCTGACAGACTTTGTGTAACAGGCATAAGCGATGGCGAACCAAGTGCTTTCTAAGCAATTGAGGAAAGGATACTCATTGATGCTCCTTCATTTATGATAGTGCCAGACATGATCATTTTGTAAATTTGTAATACGATCTGGAGAGGTACATAAGTTGGAAGACGGGATCTTTCTAGTCGATTCCAATCAAAGGAAGTGACTAGACTGCTTGGAGGGGGTACCAGATAAATGGGATAATTAAGCCCTTGAGTTATGAGAACTGGGGGATTTTCCTGCTGTTGTGAAGGAACGGGCGGATTTCTCCCAAGTTCATCGGATTCTAAAGTAGCAAAAATAATTTGAACGACATCATTCTCACTCTCTTCTAGAAGGGTATGATCTTTTGAAGGTAAAATTGGGTCAATTGTCCCCTCGACGTATTGACTTTTGTCAGGTATAGACTCAGACGATTCACTTTTAGTGATAGTGGTTTCGACCGACAGTTGATTTAAGTCAATCAATTCTTCAACTAGTAAAGGACTCAGGGAGAGTTTCCTGTAGCCAGTTGGAAGTTGCTGTGGTGATGTAGGACGGCTATCCAATACTCTTTTGGCTTCATCCAAAAAGGGACAAAGATGAAGGTGATGTTTCCCTTCACATAACTTACATGGAACTTTGACCTTTCCTTTTTGTCCATGAACTTCATCATTACTAGTTGATGGTGTGTTGTCAACATGATCACTAGAAGTTGATGACACCAGGTGGTGCGAATGGGGGGACAATTCTCTCAAGATCCAAGGAAGGCATGGACAATCTCTATGAAAATGGTCTCCTTTACAAATTATGCACGAAAATCTGGGTTTAGGAGATTTAATGTGCAGATTTTCACCAGATGATTCATGGTTGCCCCCTTTGCTAAATCAGCTTCTTCTTCTTCTTCTCCTTCCCTTTCTTCTTCTTCTTAGCCACCTAGTTACTAGCATCACTATTTTCACCAAGCAAAGAGGAAGAAGGGGAGGGAGGAACAAACGAAGAAGAAGGTGAAGGGTCAACTTCAGTATCAACTGGATGCTGATTCGATTGTGGTGGAAACGCAGGATTTTGAATGACAGAGGTTGAGAAAATCCATACAGGTAGGCCAATTGTAATTCCTGGAAGGGAGAATGTAGCCATATATAGGGCACCAACATTTCCCCAAGAAGAAAAAGGACTAGGATTCCCTTCAAAAGGGATTCCCTGATTGGTGGATCCCAGATTTGTCTCCATATATCTCAACCTAAGATCAACTAAGGGACAGGGTTGTTATTCCGAATTAATAAATTTTTAATGATGCTTTGACACAACTTTCCTTTTTCAGTTTTAAGAGTCAGGAAAAAGCTAAAGATGACTCTAGTCCCCTTCGATTTTTAATGAGCATGAACTGACAAGTGCTCAGATGGACCTTTTGTTTTAAAGAGTCAAAAAGGAACGAAAGTGACTACTCTGGAAAATCTAGACAGAGGGATTACCAAACCAATATCAAAACTGAAATATACACCTTGGTGATAAATTAAAGAGAAATTACCAAGGACTTATGTATGTCAATCAATCTTCCCGAATGTTGTGTTCAGTGCATTGCGATTGATAGGGTGACAGACATGGCTTCCTATGGATAAAGGATATAAGCCTATTGTCATCTCCCAATATATACATGATGGTACGGGGAGCACAAGTCGATGCTAGCACTTGTTGTATCAAGGAGGAGGAATCACCCAACCTTCGATGAAAATGATAGTTACTAGTTTTTATGACGCTGGAACATGTCTCTAGCCTAGACCTCTAGATGTGTTTCATTAAGTTCCAAAGCGTTGTTAGGTTCATTGAGATTTATTTTAGAGTTTATCTTGTTTAAAGTTTTTCTTTCAATGGTTCATCATGTGATGTAGATTTGAAATTCCTAAAATGCAATCTACAATGATAACAATCATTGTTTATTTTGAGCAATGAAAATCCTAGCTACTAGGGAAAGAAAATTACGATTCTTTCAAACAAAGAGAAAAGAGCACACACTAATGCACTTTCCTAGCTAATTTTTCGCACACAAACTAAATGAAAATTCAAATGCATGTATTTGTTTTTTCGTTCCCATTAATATGAAAAAATGCTAAAAAGGAAAAAAAATGTAGTAAAGATCTAAAATATTTCTTTCAAAATGACATCTTGACAATTTCTTTTTCAAACAAATAGGAAGACTAAACGACACTTTTCAATTTTGAATAGAAAATGCTTTCGACACTTTGAATATCAACAAATCAAATCAAATACATGACAAAAATTTCAATCGACTATCTAGGGAAGGAAGAATCCGTGACACTTCTCTTTTTGACACAAAAACGACAGTTATGACACTTTTTGTACCAAAGTGATAGTTCGATTTAAGCAACTCTTCAACAAAGGATTTTAAATGATGGACAAATACATAAAAACATTTACTAATACTAATCAATGGAGGTTGATCTATGTGATGCAAGCAGGCTTTAGTAATGAGGTAATGTTCATAAGCAACAAAAACAACTAATCAAAACTGAAAAACAAGGACAAAAACCCCAAATTTCTAGAATGGAAATTGGTTCAGTCAGTCATCGCACCTAGGCTTCATAGAAACGGGGATGCATCACACTTTCACAGTGGAGCAGTCACTATGGTCCACTTTTGGCTAGTTCTGGATGGTTTTTTAGGTGGAACTTTTGGGGAATGATGTAGTCAAATGACCATGATATTTTAGGGTATGAAACAACACTTTTATGGGTCGAAAAGCCCTAGTTTATCGAAATATAAGATTGGGGTTAAAGTGCCCAAATATGTCTATAACATCTAGGACAAGCTAGAATACATGTAAACGACTGCAGGATTTCAAAGAAAACAAGCCAACAACACTCACACAAGCAAATACACAAAAAGTGACAAAAATGCTGAAAATTACAAGCTGAGGCCACTTACCTATGAAAAGTTGACCTGCATGTGTTGGAGAGTCTTGGATGTGTTGTGGGATGTCAGAGCTCCAAGATTGATGTGAACAAATGATCTCTGATGCGTTGAATAAAGAAGTTTGGCCTTATGATGCACATGCCACAAATCTATGAAAAAGTGACACTTGGAGGGAAACATCTAAAACAACTTTGCATGTAACCATCAGATACTAAAAGTAGCTCCCTTAACCATGGGATGCCTTTTGCATGTTGTCTCTTGCTATTCCAGGAAGATTAGGTCATGCATGCATGCAAGTCAATTTGTCTTGGTCCCGAGTGGAACTGGTCAACTAGACTGTTTGTGCATTCTAGTGCTCAACTGCTTGGGAAAAATATGCATTCCTGACTGAATTTGGGTTGAATTCCCAAAGGGGATTGCACAATTTCTAGTCCCAACAGTTGACTATTGGACAAATTTTCACAAATCTTGGGCTGAACTACCTTTTAACGGGAAAAAATGCACAATGCCTACTAGGAGGGTAGACAAGATTGTGCAATCCTAGATCATAGCAGCAGACTGTTAGAAGGAATTGCACAATTCCTGGAGGGAAGGGATGATTTCCCTCCAAGAATGCACAAATTTCACTGGGAAGCTACTCAACCTGCAGCTGGACCAAGTTCGGATGAGCAACCTATGAAAGAAATCGATCACTTGTGTTTGACATGTTGCCTTTGTGCAAGGAAAGTACTCAATCTTGAGTTCTTGATGAAGTAAGAAAAAGTGATGTGTAAGGTTGTTAGGAAGGCTCCAAAATAGGTTAAAGAAAAATTTTGGAGGGTGGTTGTAGCTGCTACAACATTTAGTAAGTGAGGGTACAACTCCCTCACCTTTTTGGTTCCTATACCTCATGATTGGATGCATTTATTTCAGATGCACATGAGGAGACTCCACATGACCTCTTCATCAATTCCACTAAAAAATAATTAGAAAGGAAATGGCACATGGTGCATGGGATAAATTGTAAACAATATTGTAGTTGTAGGAATCATGTGCGTTGGGATTGTGTGTCAACTTACAGGGAACACCCTTAGTTGGGTGAAATACTTGTTCTAAAGGCTTATCAAACATAGTAGGTCCATTGGGCACAACAAGGGTAAGCACATCCTTATAACCAAAACTTTATATAGAAATGGAAATACATTTTCTACTACTAATGAAATCGAACTGAAATCAAGAGAAAAATGTTCTTCTACTATTCTGCAGAAATGAAAACAAATGATAGAACCACGTGAAATAAAATGAAACCATAAAAACACAAGGAACATGATGATTTCACAAGGGAGCACAACTGGGAAAAATACCTTCGCTAATTTCCATTAATTCAGACGAGGAGTAGAAACAATTATAATGCTGAGCACATAGAATGGCCCGCTCGTTAGTAGCCACCTTGACCATATCAACATCCTTTGTTATAGGTGGGATCAAGGTTTAGGTAAACTAGTCTTTAAGAAAATCATCAAGAATATTGGCCATAAATAACCTCTTTTATCTCCTTCATTTATGAACGTGAGCAAAAATGTGAGTAAAGTTATCTTGTTTAATTGTGGATAGGATGTTAGTGCTAAGGTATTACCATATAGTTAGCTGAAAATGGTTCAGAAACGTATCGGACAAGGAAGCATAGTAATTATAAAATGTCTTATCAATTTCAATGTACCATTTAGAAACATCATGATTCAATGTTCATTGGAAAATATGCAACCAAGCATAATCGTCCACCATGAATTTGAAGAAAACCATAAATTGTAGGTGGTAATGTGAGTGGTTGCATTTTATACTATTTTTCCTTCAAATTCAGGAATATCAGAAAGTAACTTTTTAGGTGTAGGTGGCCATCTAGGATAATGGAATATGGGTTCATTCATGATTTTTTCTAATTCCAATAAATCAAGTGCAACTATAAACAAAATTTGATGTCAATTAAATGGATAGGGAGGTAGAAATGCACCCCTTAATGGACATTATGGTCCTGCTATAACACAGTTGATGGTGGAAGATGATGGACTAAGGAAATAGTTCATTCCAACAAATTTAACTCTCATCCCAATAACTGTGGTGAAAGGATTTTTTCCACCAGGGGAATACCCCTAGGGAACAAGCAATTCCTAAAGGCATGACTACTAATGGGATCCCTATGCAAAAATACCACGATATAAGTAGGAACTCATTAACATAGTGGTGTTGGTGGGCTTAAGTTCCCCAGCTAAACCATCCAATATGAAGGAAATAAATATACTATAGAAATAAATCTTTCCTACAATATAATGCCCCAAGATTAAGATGTTCCACCAAAAATATTACTACCCCGAGATTGGTATGAAGAAAATGTAGATCCCCCTTGCATATTTCTTAAAGCAAAGATGCTCATATTAGGTAACAAAATATTTGTAATAGATGAGCTATGTGGAAACACCCTAGCTCCCATTGATTGACTATGGCTTCCCCCATTTCAAAAACCAAGGTGGAAGAGGCATAGAAACAAACAAGCTTGTCAAGATAATAGGGGTTACTAAAGTAACTCTATGGAGACCCCATGAAGAGAACAAAGGCGTTGTCAATATAGGAGAAGTGGGATCTATGATTTTAATCAGTGGTGATGCAGACATGTGCTGACAGTGTTGGATACTGCCAACAGGCAAGGGGGTCTCCCCGATTAAAAGTCCCAATTAGAATTTGCACCATTTTGTGTGGGAGCCCTTCAAGAAATAAGGCCTAATTTCCATATATTCTTCTAGATTTTCTTGTATAAAATGGTCAGCACAAGAGAGTAATGCACATGTATTTTCAAATGAAAAAGTGAGTATTCCTTGCAGAATGTTCAGCTACATAATGTATCAAGTTTCTTCCGAAAGGTAGAGAAAAAGAAAGACTTTAAAAGAAGAGTAACAATATTGATCTAGTAAAGACACAAAAGCATATACATATGAATGAATAATTAGACAACTAGAAAAATAGTTGACATAGAAGCAATGATTTATAAAAGACATACAAGACACCTTCAACGAGATAAGTACCAAAGCCACCGAAATATTTCAATTTCCTTAATACAAATGAAAACAGCATACATCGCGACCATTCAAAGAATAGTCTTACAATATTTGTGACATACGCATGAAAGTGTGATGGCTCATTCAACTTCGAAATTAAGAAACATTTCCAAGATACATCACTACAATTAACATCTCTAGCTCCAATAGTGGAGCGTTAGAGAAATAACTTTTTTCTCCAAAAGACTATTTTCCTCTTTAATTCCTGGTAGTAGGAGCCAAGGTGAAAAGTCATTTTTATGATCTATGAGGATATATATATATATTATATATATATATATATATATATATATATATATATATATATATTATATATTTATATATATATATATAATATATATATATATATATATATATATTATATATATATAACAAATGGGCGGCTATTCATCTCCCTTGTGAATCTTGGACTACCATCATGACTGTTTGACTTCTCTATGACCTTTTGGACTCCTTCATGACTTTTAACATTCTGTAGATGACTCTTGGACTTCCACTTTAAATTACATTTCTCACATAGGGAAATTACATAATCTATAAATTATGTGGAATATGGTGACTCACATACATCTTAACATGACACCTTGAGAAGACATGACATGACATTGATGACATGGACTATCTGATGATATGGTATTGTAAATCGACTCTTGTTGCTGCTAAATTTTTGCCTTCTTGAATGGTGGGACATGTTCTTCTTCTTCCTCCTCCATAAGTGATCCATAAGATATTCTGGATATTCCACTGGACAATTTTTTACAATAGATCTAATAATAATATATTAAAACTATGTTTTTTTACACTATTACAGTTTTATTAAAACTTATAGATTTGTAAATTTAACTCTAACTAGTGCATGCATGTGATTGGAAATTATGAAAAAAAGTAGAGAATGATAAAATAATCTCACATATAGACACACAAAAACACATAAGAAACCATATATTCTCTGGGAAACCCTTTCGGGAGGATATCTAGCTAGAAGGTGAGGCAAACTCGCTCTCTTTCTCTATCTAGAAATATGCTTGTAGGTACAAAGAAGTAATGCTTATCCCCCATGGGCTGCTATAGTGCACATATCCTCTATGTGTGCCCTACCTCCTATATCTCCTTCCTATATCTTCTAAACTATGGAATAAAATTCTGTTGAAAGAATGGAATGTCTCTTCCTCCTAGTGACCTGGTTATAACACAACCTGATAACCTACTAGTGAGTAGGTTTGACTACATCAAATCTTAAATAGAGTTACAATATAGACTATTCCAGAGTATATTACAACAAAAACACATGGCTAGCCCTTTTTCCATGAATAATACGGGCTGACGGGACATCCTCTTGAACTATAAGTGTGAAAAAAAGAAGGATTTAACCTTCTTAGTGGCATAACTTTTGCATATTGACTCTCATTGATGCACTTCTTGCACCATTGGAAATATATTTGTTTGTAGAATAGTATGAAAATGTGTGGTTCTAAAGTGGAAAATTTTTACCCCAAAAAAATGTCGTTCGATGCCTCAAAACATTCCCCGAAGGTTTCAGATCCTATTTTACAAAATTGGATCCCACCAGTAGAAATGGTCCCATGAGTCAATTCCTCCACTTTTTCCACTCCAAATAAATTGATATGGATGAAAAAAAATTTAATGATCTGAAACCTTCGGGGAACGTTTTGTATCCTAAAAACATCAAGAAAGGACAACAACGAAGGTAAACTCTTAGGGTTTATTGTATCCAAAGATGGAATATATATTGATCCTGACAGAATAAAAGAGATTTCTGATATTCCTTTGCCACATAACGAGAAATCAATGCAATCATTTTTGAGACAGATAAATTTTGTAAAAATATTTGTTCCTAAATTTTCTCATATAGTCTTGCCTTTGCAAACCATGATTAAGAAAAATTCAGTTTTCAAATGGGGACATAATAAAAAAGAGGCTTTTGAATCAATCAAACAAGCAATTATTAATGCTCTTGCATTGAATACTTTGAATTTTTTGAGTCATTTTATTTTGTATACATTGGCCACTGAAACATATTATGATGTTGTTTTAACACAAATCAATGATCAACAATTGGAAGCACCCATATCCTTCTTCAGTTCTAATTTACAAGATGTTGAACTTAACTATTCCGAAGTTGAAAAACAAGCTTTCACTGTGTTTAAATCCATCAAACACTTTATTCCATTCCTTCTAAAAACACACACAAAAGTAATAGTCCCATTCTCTACAGTGAGGCGATTGCTAGTTCAAAGGGAAGTAGGAGAAAAGAGAGCAAACTGGGTAACAACTTTACAAGAGTATGATAGTGATATTAAACTAGCAAAAATTGTGAGAGGACTAGGTTTTTGCAGGTTATTAGCAAGAGCTTCTAATATTCCAGAACATGCAGATTCAGATAATACTCTTCAAGTGAATTAGATAAGTATCATCAATTCTGAATCTCAGTATTCTGATCTAATATTTACTTAAAAAATGGATATGCTCCTCCTAATCTTAGTTACCAAAACAAGTGCGCCTTAAGATTAGGAGAAAAACACTTCGAAATCATTGATGATGTGTTACTTAGAAGAAATTATGATTCAATTTTACTAAGATGCCTTGAAAAAACTAAAGCACAAAATGTTTTGCAGGAATTACATGATGGTCCAGCAGGTGGACATTTTGGAGGAGATACTAGAGCCCATAAGATAATACATGCTGGATATTATTGGCCCACTTTGTTAAATATGCCCATGACTATGTAAGGAAATGCAAGATATGCCAAATTGCTAGTGGGAGACAAAGGAAACCAACCTTTCCTTTACAACCAGTAAACATTGAGCAACCATTTGAATAATGGGGGATTGATGTCATAGGAGAGATTGTTCCACATTCTTCCAAGAAACAAAGATACATCCTTATAGCCACAGACTACTTCACAAAGTGGGTAGATGTAATTCCATTAAATATAGCCAATTCTGATGCAATCATTGAATTCATTGATCAACTCATCATTACTAGGTTTGGTGTACCTAATTCCCTTATTTTTGATAACGCATCATATTTTTATGGAAGTAGTGTAGTTGAATTTTTCTTAAGAGAGTTTTAAATTAAAATATTCTCCAAATTACTACCCTCATGGTAATGGTTTGGCAGAATCAACTAATAAGAATCTCATTAATATTATTAAAAGAACTGTTGATCAAAATCAAAATAATTGGCATAAATATTTAATATTTGCATTATGGGTAAACCACATAACTCAGAAGGCCTCAACAGGTACTTCTCCTTTTAACTTAGTGTATGGGAAAGAAGTGGTAATACCTTCAAACTTAGCACTCCCATCTCTAGCCCTAGTACAATTTATTGAAGAATCCTTCTTCCTCTATTCAATTAAGATTTGATCAAATCCTCAAATTGGAGGAAGAAAGAGAGAAGGCAAAAATCACTCATGCTAAACATCAACAAGTCATTAAATCTTCTTTTGATGCAAGTTCTACCAGCTCAAAAAATTTACAAATTGGTGATCTTGTATTGAAATGGGACAAAGCACACGAAGACAAAGGTAACCATGCCAAATTCCAAAATATGTGTCTTGGACCATTTGAAATCATTGAGAAGATAGGCTCATCAACATTCATACTACAAGATTTATCAAGAAAGAGAGTTTTTCTTCCTGTCAATGGGCTTATCTTAAAGAAATTATTTTCATAAGGAGGTAACCACTTCTTACCTGTAAATATTCTTTATGCAAGTTTGTTTATTTTAGAAAATAATGTTGTAAATAGTCTTCCATTGGCCTTTTACTATTGAAAATCTCTTTAAGAGAATATTGTGAATACTTGTTTTCAATAGGTGGAAACTTTTAAGGAAATGATTGCAGTTTTTGAAAGTTGAATAAAACATGAAACTCTGAGAACCTCTTTAAAGTTTGTAAAATCTTCCAAAAGACCTTGAAAATATTGTAAATCATTCTAAGTTTTATTAAGTTAAGAGAGTTTATTCATAAAAAGTAAAGACTTTTCCAAGCTTAGCATAGATAACTCTAAAATTGTCATCCATAAACTCTTAAGGAGATAGTCAATTCACCCCATCCACTAAGTTTATGATTTTTTCAGAGTGTAATTCTAAAATATGTCTAATATAAAAGATAAGAGGTTTCATCATGAGCCTGCTTACCATGATCATAGGGAACTAATTAAACTATCATTACCAATACTGCATATCAAAACAGGGTAATGGTTTATAATCATAAGACAAGGGGTCTCATTAAAAGGCAACTTGTTCAGTTCAATTACAACCAGTGAATGACATTGTCATAAGCTGGCTCCTGAACCATGAAAATGGCTTTTTATATTAAAAAATTAAAATAATAAAAATCAAAAAATATATGTAAACATATCTTTTTGAATTTATCTTTCAAAATTTATACTCTTAGATAGATGGGACAATCAATGATTAATGGTCAAAAGGTAACCCTATTGAGACTATAGATGTTTGATGGTAGCAGAGGCACTACCTGTGACAAAATAGTAAATTTAAAATTTGAGTTGTAAGAGCCCCCTACTTTATCTTGATCAACCAATCAAAGCTTAAAGAAACCCAAAATATTTTTATTTTTAAGGGATTCCAAAAGAATTTACATAAAACTATTATTTTATTCAAAGTTAATTTTTATTTAGCTATTCTTAGATGGTTTTATTTGTGCTCAATTGTTTCCAAACTATGAAAGTTTTAGACATTACATAATTTTTTCAGAGATAATTGTTTCTCCCAGTGAATCACCAATTGTTGTTTTATACAACAACCCTCCCCATTTCAAAACTTTACATATAAAACTTTAATAAGAAATGGGTCCCCTTTTAGAATATAAATAAAATCAATAAAACATTTGCAAATAATTTGTTATAACAGGCTATATAAAATTTTCTTTTAGGATAGATTGAATCGCAATCACAATTTGAAAATCTATCACATCCATGAAAGTCCTAGTGATAAGGTCTGATCTAATGTGAATTATAATAAAATACCTTATCATAAAGCTTTATCAAAGGAAAAAAATTATAAAGGAAACATGTCGCATCGTGCACATCCTTTATTTCAATGTTGGACTTAAGGTGTTCCATTGAGATCCATCGATGTGATAAATCCATCAGAAATTGCATATCGCTACTCATCAAGAAGTTGTCCCAAGTGTTCATACAAATCTTCTGATGTGATAAGCTGATCGCGATCACGCATCACTGAAATCATAAAACACATTCAAAAAGCCCCTTTGAAGTCTTCCGATGCGATTTCATTATTGTGTAGCATGCTTTCAATAAAGGAAAAACATGAAATATTACGAACATATGTGGCTTTAAGTTATAAGTCAAGTATAAAGAAAAACAAAAGATTTATCAAATTTAAAAATCCCTACCGCCTACCCATGCCAACTCACCATTGATCGCAATCACAACCATGCAAAGGAAACATTTAGGCATGATGCTTGTAACTCCCGATCTGCAATATGTGATTATCATTAATCGTCAATTGGGAAGTCATGATACTCATTCTAAAAAAGGACCGTTAGAAAGTTGTGATGCGACATACCGTCATGGCATTAAAGTTTCACATTGGAAGTTTTGGGGAAATCATTAATAAGCAGTTATGGTTGAATCCTTCAAGGATTTCACCCATAGTCATTTAATATATCATAGATCCATAGCATCTATTACACTTAATTGTTGTTATTCTTGTGCACTATGTATTAGTTTCGAACAAATTTTTTCCACTGTTACGTCCTTCTGTTTCATTTTGTAGAGTGAATCTAAAATCATCAATCCAACAAAAATGACTAAGAAATCTTGGAAAGTAAAGATCCCTATCATAGCAAAAGATGAACCAGCAAAGTTGATACTGATAGC
Organism: Pinus taeda; assembly: GCA_000404065.3. Taxonomy (NCBI): domain Eukaryota; kingdom Viridiplantae; phylum Streptophyta; class Pinopsida; order Pinales; family Pinaceae; genus Pinus; species Pinus taeda. The sequence continues at coordinate 23,354 of APFE030576167.1, read as the reverse complement.
TGATACTACCTATCTCGGCCTTGGCAAGGCTTCATGGGAGAGAATATATAATCTACTCAAAGCCAAGGATCCAACTGAAATTGAAGAAGGAGGAGGAACGACTAATTCAAGTGATAAATCAGATAATACTCTTAAGGATTTGGCTAGCTCCTTCCTCCACATAATACAGGCCCGTGCCAAAGTGTTACCCTACAATGACTTAGTGATATGGGTAATTTAGAGTATCAACATAATTGACAGAGCATTGTTTACTACCGATGGAAGGATGTTCGGGTCATTTAGGTCAGAAGATGTCAAGAAGATGTATCATCTGCCAGACCCCCAGAAACATTACAACAAGGCATTTTTAGAAGCTGTCACCAATGAGAACGACGTGGAGTCAGACCCTATCAAGTAGTGGAGACATTTCCCTAACAAACATAAGCATGAATCTTCTGGTATGTACTCCGTAGACTCCTCAGCATCTCCCTATTGCTATGATGGCGCTATGATATGTAGGCTCTTTGGAGTCTTTGATTCAGCTAGGTTTTCCATAGAAATGGTGCCTTTAATGGAAGTAGAAATTAACTCTTAATATCATGGATTGGACAACCATTTTATCAGATAAAATGGCCAACCAAATCCTTCATTATAAGAGAAATAGGTTTGTAACTACTCGGATAATACGCCCATTCTATATGAGAGCCTACATAATGGATACCATTTGGTTCAATTCTAACCACACCATTTTAGGTTGGAAATGGACTCCTCAAGACCCAAATCCTATTCACATTTATCATAAGTATTTGTGGAAAGTCCATTATAAGGATCATATATATAGAAGCTGCCATGGTTTTGTTTTACCTGTTCATCAGGCCATATTCAACAAACCTGCTCCTCGGTTATCCGAGAGGCCAACATTGACCTAACATCAATCGGTAGTTTGTTCAGTGAAGAAAAGTTCTCCTATATTAGAATTTTTGGCAGCACCATAGATCCACATGGTCTCCCTTTGTACATTCCTGATAAGCTCATAAGAAAAGGATGCAAAGAAAATTTTGTGGATTTCCATATACAACTAGCACTCCAACCACTGCTCCTTAGATACTTGCGGATTTATGTTTTCCTACGCCGCGAATTCATGAATATTCTTGTCAACCACTTCAATTTCTCTCTTTGTTGGATTCCAATGGCACAACATAAGACATCCCTTATGCAGATCCCAGTCCCGATAATGGAAACATTTGTTGGTTTGTGTGGGCCTAACTTAGGTTCAGAGGTGATTTAGCCAAACAAATCCCGATACTACTGGCCCTTTCGACAATAGTCTGTGGAGCGTAGACTGAGGTCTCACCTGAAGTAGTATGGGAGGGTGCTAGGACCAGGTTTTTACACCCTGGGGATGTCTGATGAGCTTCTAACGGTCCGAGGTTTGACTCTATGCACACATTGTTACACGCACCTATTAGTCCTTCGCAACATGTGAGGTTGCCTTCGCTTAGCCCTACCTGGGGTATGATTCATATTATACCCAAGTTCCTTGCTATTTAATCTGTTATTACTCAATTACTTAATTGATCGGTGTAATATTAATGATAAATAATAGTACATCTAGTAATCATATAAGTGTGCATGATACACAAAACAACATAAATGTAAAGAATGCAATATACAAGTAGATGCACAAAAACTGGAATTAATTTCTCTTTATTATTCTTTGTTCAAGATTACAGACTCGACCCCACCCCGCGCACTCAGCTACGGGCTCTACTAGGCCTCTATGCACTTAGTTGCAGAGCCTCTTCCTACTACTAGGACCCAATACACTTAAGCTCTTACTCTATGCTCGAACCGTTCGTATTCCACCTTCCAATTCACTTCGCTACAACTTAGAGCCTCGCTCTATTTATACAATCCCATGGTCTGCAGACCATGGGTAGGTCGACATGACTTTACATTTGCATTACAATACTTTAGGGTGGAAAACCCTATAACTCAACTTATACTTCACACCCACAATTTGTGGAGTCTTACAATACATTTTACCATAACTTGGGCTTTGAGCCCCAAAACAGGTTGTGGGGGGATTCCATGCCCAAAATTTATTAAGGAGATTAAGGAATATTTATCATATCCTATGGGCTAACATGATTACTGTATGGGGAAAAGAGTATTTATTATGTAAAAGTACATTAGAGACTAGTTGGAGGAAATGTAGGAGGTTTGTTCCCTACACTAACTCACCAAACAATTGACGTGGTTGTTGGGAAGTTACTACATTATGTGATTATGAGGATCTTAGAAGAATAGATCTACTTTTATAGGAATTTTAGAGGGAAGTATCCCTCATTCGAAGAAGCTTGTCCCCTTACTCATTTTGTATAAATAAAGGATCCCAAGAGCTTTGAAGGATTCTATTTTTTGAAGCATAGTGACTACTAGAGCTAGGAGCTTGTTGCTTATCATGCATTTAAGCAATTTTTGAAATCAATGGGAAGAATTTTGATCCCTACAATTTGAGCTTGTTTTAGAGAGAATAGTTCCCTTAGCTTAGGGCCAAACCAAAACACTTACGACTTTCCTTTTCATCACTACAATTGATTTGTACAATTAGTGTTTGTTATTGAGTTCATGAATTTAGTAGCGCAAGATAGCTTATGTTGTTACTTTTTGAAGAAGTTATTGAATTGTGTCATTAGAATAAAATCTCTTTTCAATGTTATAGTTTAGGATTGGTTTCATGCTATTTATTTTATGCAACTAGACTACATTTATTTCTATGTCATTCATTTTTTACAATAAGTTAGGGTTTCAATTCCAAGGATTTCATTTCTTGCAAGTAGATTAGAATTTCTTTTTATGCAACATTTACATTTCTTGCAAGTAGATTATAATTTCCTTTTATGCAATATTTCCATTCCTTGTAAATAGATTTGGATTTCGACTTCTACAACATTTTTCCTTCATGCAAAATCTAGAATCATATCACAAAACGGTCGCTATATACCATGGTTTGACCCAGTCTCAAAGGAACTTGATTAGAACTTAGCTTACTATGAATACAACAATGTCACCTCTTAATTATGTATGAATTTTGGATTGATGAATTAAAGTTGGTAGCCCTCGTAGTAACAACCTCCTTTTTTTAATACAAGAGCTCATCATGTTGTTTGGTCTTATCAAAAGGAGTCCATGTTATCCATCGTGATTTTTTTTTTCTTTACTATTTCACACTCTAGTGTCTATTTTAAAAGCCTTGTTACATGGTAGACATTCTAGGAGATTTTTAGTCATGAATTTCACATAAATTAGTATAAGCAAAAAGTTATACTTACAATTTGTCAATAAGATCATCATTCTTCATATATGGAACCTTTAGCATGATTTCTCGAGTTATTTTATTGCATATTTTGTAATTTTACAAGCCATACCTTTCTTTATAGAAAAGAATAACTATTAATTTCTACACATTCTTATATAGCCTAATGGTTGATAGGACATGATCCTTTTAAAAATATGCTCATAAATTGACTTTTTATTATTATTTATTTGTTGTAATTTTATTTTAATTTTGTTTGCATAATGTGAATTATTACATATATCTCTCTTATTGCTTATTTTCCTAATTATTTTACCTTTCAATAAATCATTTTAATTTATGGGCATTAAATTGTTTAGCCCAATTTGACTATCTCACCATCCTAATGAGATTTGATGGGATTGGAAATGAAGCCTAAAAGCTTCAATAATTCTCTTGGTCTCTTGCTTGGATCAAGTTCAAGGACATTTCATGGATTGAGTTCATGGACATATAATAGCATTTCGTACAGCCCAAATAAACTAGCTCACCATCCTAGTGAGATTCAAGGGTGTTGACAATGAAGTTTCATATATCAATAATTCCCTTAATCTCTTTGCTTAGATCTATTTATGGTTGATAGGACATGATCTATTAAGATATAATATAATACAATTTTAATTTAATTTAATGATAAAATTAAATTTATATTATTAGTTTAAATTATAATATTTAATTGGTTACATTTAATACTAGTGTCCCATTTGTTTTAAATTTAATTATTAATTATATTTTATCATAAAAATTAAAGTTTATTTGAAAACATTAATTTAAAATTTATTTAAAATATAAAATTGCAATATAAACAACTAAACTCTAAAATATAAAACCCCTTTTCAAAAAAATCAGGTCAGGTTTGAAATTTCCCCAAGTTAAGGAACTTTGAGAAATTGCTAAAAAGCTAAACCTTGATGTTATGTCTGTTGTTTCTTCTGTTACGTTATGCTCTGCTGTTTCTTGTGTTACTGATTTAGTGGAGCCACTCCATCTTGAGTTATGTCTGTTGTTTCTTCTGTTACGCTATGCTCTGCTGTTTCTTGTGTTACTGATTTAGACTTAACCCGATCATTGAGTGCCAAAATAACTGCATTCAAGGCTTTGAGAGGGTCCTCCAGATGACTTATCAGGATCTCAGAGATCTCTGCAGGAGTCATTTCGGCTCCAGCCTCCCTCATGCTCTCCTCCACGGCAGAAAAAAGTGGATGGTCTTCAATCTGCAAATAATTAAAGGCAAGAGATTTGAATTGAGAGAAAGTGCAGTAGGAGAGGAGTATGTGCATGTCCATCCTTCCAGTTCTTAACAGTGCAGGGTCAAGCCTATCCTTGTGGTTTGTTGTGAAGATGATAATTCGTTCCTCGCCACAGGAGGACCACAGTCCATCCGTGAAGTTAAGGACTCCTGAAAGAGTTACGCGGCTTCCGGTTTTATGTTCAACGAGTTTCGAAAGATTTACACGGCTTCCGCTTTTATGTTCAACGGGATTCGGAGGGTCGGAAAGCCTGTCCCTTAGGTCGAGCGAGCAGTCGATGTCCTCAATAACAATGATGGATGCGTTCTTGATATGCAAGAGCAGCATACGAAGATCGGAATTGTCGGAAACCTTCGTGAGCTCCAGCTCGTACACATCGTACTTCATATAGTTAGCTATGGCGGCCACGAGACTAGATTTCCCTGTTCCAGGGGGTCCGTAGACAAGGTATCCTCGCTTCCAAGCACGCCCGACTCTGTTGTGAAACTCCTTTCCTTTCTTGAAGGAGTCGAGATCCTTTATGATTTTCTCCTTCATCGTCGGTTCGAGGGCCAGAGAATCGAAAGTGGATGGATGCTTGAACGGAAAACCGGTCCATGAATGCCTATTGGTATGGATGGTTATGGCCCTGTTCTGTCTCTTGATTTCAGCTGCACGTCTAGCAATATGATCAAAGTAGGCACACAATAAGCGCTTGCTCGGCTTGTCTATTTTTAGGGAAAACCAGCGCCTATCGATCGGGTTTTCAGTACCAACTTGTTCAACGTGGCGAGACCACCAAAATGTTGCTCCGTTGAAGGATTCCTGCATCGTCTCCCCGGAAGCCGGACCAAATTCCGCACTGTTCGTTTCCTCGGTGCGAAATACTGTGAGTCTTCGGAGGTCCTCAGTGGCGTCGAGGGTGGGTAAGTAGAGTTGCACATCCCTGTATACCTCATTTGAAATGACTCCATCATTCCCAATGTATTGTTGAATGTCAAGTTCGTAATAGCTATTGAAACGTTGCTGAAAACGGGAAACCCATTGTTTCAGCCATTGCTGCAACTGTGGAGGCAAGAAGTTTTGGAAGAGAGACAAGAGACCAATCCATACCCAAATTTGTGAAATCACGTGATTTATCCTCGACTGGTCCATCCTCAATCACGTGATACTTGGTAACGCTTATTGCGGTGGATTGTGATGGTGCGACAAGGTTTTATATGGATCCAAGTACTTCGGTTTGACACCGATTCCCAATCGGCGTAGTAGACATTATGCTTCATAGTTTAGAACAAATAAACCAATTTTTCAAATTTTTGGGCAACACGTTTCACTTCGGTCTGACGTTCTGACTACGCCAAAGACGGTCGTCTACAATCTAGAAGTACGACACTATTACTTTTCCAAATTGAAAAGTAACCATATTACTATGCTAACTACATTCAATTCGATCCGGAGTGGAAGATCCATTGGCTTTTTAAGATCCACAAATCATAATTATTTAAGGGTTTTGATTTAGATATAGTCACAAAAAGGTATTTTAAGTAGACGAGTTTGCTAACGATAATGAGTTCCAAAGCATCGTTCCTATATGGTCTTTGAATTCTGAACGTGTGAGTAATCTCATGTCCCTCGACGGAGAAGTAGCATCAAAAGTGCATCAAAATGAAAGCATTATTAAAAGGAAAGGATACTCAATATTGCTAGAGTGGTTTTGATAGGATAACTCTATTATGGATGGATGAAAGGAGGGATGGAGAGAGTGGTTTCAAGGTTTTATTTATAGAGGGAATAATAGTGAAGCATCCTTAACAATATAGTCAAAATAGTTAGTAGTGATCAACAAATCAAGGCTAAGACTAGCATTTAATGTTTAGAAATGTCAACATATAATGCCTTTCTCTCACAATAACTCCAACCAACCAACCAATCCTATGCGGTCTTAAGCTTGGAAATAACATTCTCGTATACCCTAATCACAAAAACCCTCAACTCAAGAGGAACCATTAACTCTTCTAACCTCTGCCATGCCTTGTCCCAAGGCACTATGTTAAATACTTTTATAAAGTCAACAAAACAACAAAAGAGATCAATTTTATTATTATGACATTTATCAAGAATGATCCTAAGAGTAACAATGTGGTATATAGTTGACTGATGACTCCTTAATCTGACTTGTCCTTTAGCTCTTTTACCCTGTATTTCAAGCCAAAATGAGAACATACAAATTCGCTTAAATGCAACTAATCATAATGGCCCTATAATTAGGGGGAGTGTTTTTATCTCCACTTTCAAAGATAGGCACAATAGGGCTTTGCATCAAAAGCTTAGGGAATCCTTGCTTCACTGCCAAATGAAGATTTTGTGTATATGAGGAATGAAGACAAACCTTCCCATTTTGAAAATTTCATTGTGGTAGCCTTCAATATCCCTAGCTTCCCCATTTGTGAGTTTCTCAAATTCAAAATCCATATCTTCCAAGCTAAATATATCCTCCTCTATAGAAGTATGTTATAGCTACGACCAACAACCTCCAAAAAATTTCCTACACTCAAATTTTTGAACCTACTATGGATCTCACGATCGGTCGCTCCGTATTCACTTCTCTTTTAGTTGATGTCTTTGAGCTCCTTTCTTGGATTGGAAGTCTTGAAGTCACTTTCTCATACATGCTCATTCTGTAACAAGTGCATGAGCACATTCTTTTACGCAAGCGTGAACACGCATAGCATGATACATCAGGAACATACTTGTGCGATGTCGAATCCATGTGGACAGTGAGTGCGCACTGGCATAGCTAGTTTCTCACTTCTAGTTGCGTGTGTACATATATTTGGTGAGTTTTTCAAACTGTCAATTCACGCACCTTTGTTTTCGCCAGTGTCATTTTCATGTTTTCGGTTGTCTCTTTCGCTTTCTTTCCCTTTAATTAGTGTCATTTCATCTTATCTTCATCCCAACATGTGTTTTTTTCACCATCATTCACATATTGCAAGTGTCATTCACACTTTTATTTTCATATAGCAAGTGTTGTCTTTTGGCATAGGAATTGATGCTTATCATGTAAAGTAGAGTTTTGGTAAGTTTCAAGAGGAAATATTTTTGATAATGAATTTCTCTTCATATAGAAATGTTTCTCACTCATTTCCAAAGTTTCACATAATGTCGCACAAGTGTCATCATTTTCGTCGCAAAGTGTATCTTTAGTGTCACACTTGGAATGTGTTGTCGCAGTGTTGTTGCATTGAGGAAAGTATGTTGTTCATGTGTTTTGAGTATCCCATGTTGCGTTTCCAAGTGAACTAAGTGTGTGATCATGTTGAAGTCTTTCTTTAAATCAAATTCCTCTTACTGATCCAAGAGGGTTGTGATTCTTTGGTTTAACTTTGCTTACAATAACATCCATTTATTATCTATTTTTAAAGCATATATGGAAAGCATCATATATGTCCCATGGAGTCTCTTTGGTACCTCTTGATCTCTCTTACAATTTACCTTTTCTCTACAATTTTCACCCATCCATTGTTTCCAAGTTCTAACATCCATTTATCCCTTTTTTTATTGATTTGTCCATGAAAATATGTTTTTCTAGTAATTAACCATCCCCTATAGAATTATTTGAATCACTATTAGTTCATACTTTCCTTTTTTCTCTAAAGAAAGGTAGTTTTGAGTCTCTATCTCTTTTCCTTCCCATCACTTATTGGTGTTAATCACAATCACCCTGTACTTCCTACCTCATCCTATTTTCAAGGATTGGTATCCCCTTGACTCTAGTGGTCCTTCCCTACTCACTTCAACGTGTTTTCAATGGGATTGGCCTATAAGACATTGTACCTTGGGCCCATATTCCTCATTGGTGGGTGCTTTGAACTAATTAGGGATAATCACAATTTCAATTTGATTTTTTTGTTTCTTATGTACTAAATTACCACCCATTAATGATTTTTTTTATATTAATACACTTGATGGTTCAACGGTTAAGTTCACTATTTCAATTTTGTAGACTTGTCTGAGTTATATCAAACCTCAAGAGGGAGTTACCATTGACGGAGATCCCAACTATTTTATCCATACTACATGTTTATATCTACATAGCTCCAATTATTATACTCTAGATATTGGTCCATTGGATATCCTTCTCTTCATCGATGTTAATCGGATTCCCCATATCAATATGAGTATTGTGATTCTAAGGTTATTTGTATGTACCTGAGTATCCATTTTCCTTCTTTATGGATTGCTCGAAACTAAGTAGAAAAATTCCTCATCACTCTCAAACTTGGTTAGATCTCATGTGGTTGAATCTATCTCATTTTTCAACATAGCCGATATTTGTAAATATTTTACTACTCCACCATCAGTTATAGTTGTATTTTCAATCGATTGACTCGATTTTCCTTCTTCATGGATCCTTTTAAATCTTCAAATCCCCTATCTTATTTAGTAGGGTCTCTGAAGTTCTTTCTTTCCACCCTACATAGAATGATGTGGCATCGATTCCTATGCATCTAGAGCAACTACAATAATTATTATTATATCTTGGACCTAACCCCTTTTGCTATGGCCATATCTATGTAGTACTATTTGTCACATTATTTTGTACTATGGAACCTCCTCACTAGCCTCATATTTTACTATATTAGGAGCTTCATTTTTCACTTTCTTAGTCCATATATGCCATGTAATATTGTCGTATTATTGTTATAATATATCTTGACTAATATGCGTAGGCCTACCTACCTCATCCCTATTGATGTTTTGTATACATATCACCTTTTGAATTTTTTGTTGAGAAGTGGTTCTCCATTTCCTCTTGTATGCACACTCCTCCTTTTGTGGATACTCTTCTCCCTTATAGGTACTTCTCGAGCTTGGAAAAAGAAAATGTTATATGTTTCAATAATATTATTTGATCTTAACTTCACGAATTAATGTGAAATTGTTATCACCTAAAAATTGCTAACTTGTGACACTTCTGCAAGTATTGTCAAAATACACCATTATTAGCATATTTTACCTCCAATTAACCTCATTCTCTAGCTCCACTATATCTTTGAGAGTTGCTAGGACAAATCAAATTTTTGGCATTGCAAGAGAACAAATATATTACCCTCAAATTATATGCTACTAGTGACAAAAGTCCCTTACACAACTCTGCAAAATGCATAATTTTCATTTTTTACAACCCAAATTTACCAAAAATGGAAATTAATTATCTGATGATATTTATAAACCTTGATTTCTAGTCACAACCTTGATTTCTTGATTGCTAATAACTATTCTAACCATAGTGTAAATGGATTTAACCATTATTTTCCTTATAAATAACCCATGAGATCACTCCCTCCATCCATCCATTCATGGCAAAGTTATTGTATCACAATCACTTCAGCAATATGATCCTTTACTCTTCACAATACTTTCATTTTCATGCTACTTGCTCCATCAAATGACATGGGATTTCTTACACATCAAGAAACTCAAAATCCATATGAAGGTTGGTCTTTGGAGCTAATCATATTCTATAAACTCATCTAACAAATATATTATTTTAACTTTTCCGTTGGTAATATATAATTATTTATATATCATAGAATTTCTTATTTAAATTTAGTACTATAATTTATTTAAATTTATCTTCTTAGTTGAAACATGGGAACGCTATGAATCTATGGTCCGCCATATATATGGATTCATTCGTTCTGTAGGTTTTAACCCGTTACAAAAATTACCTACATATGAAGTCTAAAAATAGAAAATAAACAACGGTGAGAAAATAAATCATAGAACATATATACATAAAGATTTTCCCGTGGATCCCAAAACCGGGACTACCAAATTGATTTTTCATTATGTTGCTTTCAAGGTTACAATACATATATATACATGTTGAAGCATCCATAAACCCGAATCCATTAATCTTGGATTATAACATAATTGTAGCACCCTTGACCGAATCTACAAAAAACCATGGACAGAAAACGATCATGCCCAAAACCATGTGTGAAATGCATGCACAAAACCTTCCAAGTCTCTATTAAGCTCAGAACAAGAAATATTCTCATATAGGGTCTCGTGGAATAAACTATTATATACAAAAAATATTTCTTATCACATTCAAATCCATAAGATCGACCCCATCAACTAGTATATTTATATTGAAATTATTGACTCTAAAACCAATAATATTTATTTCAGAATTTGTTTTTTCCTGCTTTCAACTCTACCTCATATAAGAAAAAAAACCTTGAGAAGAAACATGATCACAATGTAAGAAATGAAGATAATATCCTCTTGCTAGGGGACTTCAATGATTGAAAAAATAATTCCTAAGCTACTCTCCTAAGTAATAACTCTCACCCAAATCCCCTCTAGCTAAATGAGGACTTTGACATATCTAACATATTGAAAATAAATTTTGAATACATAACTGAGAACCTTTTTGGCACCAATTTAATCAATATTTATAGCTCCTAATACTTGATAATTTGTAATCGAATTAATAAGTGGTCAACCTCTAGCCAAATAACTTGTACTCTTGGGATTGGTTGTAGTGTGATGGATTATGTGATATATGATACCCATGTTCTCAATTGTATTGTACATCTTGACCTCATAACCAACCACGAACCTAATTCTAACTACATACCTTTAACCTTAACTCTAAATGTTCACATGCATATCCATCACATCTATGAGAATTATGAGAGTCAGGTATGCATTTCTATTTATAAAATTAAAATGGATCTCTTCTTAAGGGACTTAAAAATAGGTTTAAATTTTTAACATATAATGATAACATGGATCACATCTATCATAGTTTTACTACAACCCTTTCAACTACCATTAACAAGTTCCCTATCGTGTTGTCTAATAAAATTAATAATAGAAATTCCAACCCTTGGTATGATAATTATTGTAAAATTGATAAGAAAGTGATTAGAGATGCTTATAATGAAACCTTAAAGCTTCAAAAAATAAATATGTACAAATATCTTATCAAAAGGAAGAATAGATATTATATAAATTCGAAGCAAGAGCATCCTATTCACCTTTCTATAGCTCAAACTAGGAAGTTTTGGAAATAACTTTTACTTTTAAAATGAAAAAAAGTGATTCAATCCCCTTAAAGAACTAGGATTTCTATCTTAAGAATTTTTATAATTACTTTGAGGCCATGGCAACCATCTTGAATAATTTGTTGACGGTGCTGGAAATCCATCAACCAATGGGGTCTCCCCAATGTGAAGTCCCAATTACGCCCCACAGTATTTGGAATAGAAGCCCCATCGAGAGTATCGGCCGGGTTGCCATGTATCCTTATAGATTTTCCTTGGCTTTAGATGTCGGAAAGAGAGAGAAGTGTGTATGTGCCTTTGTGAAAAGCAAATAATTGTTCCTGGTGAATGTTTGGTTACAGGCGTATCAAGGTTCTTTGTAGCATAAAAACTTATGCTAAAGTATGAAAACTTGATAACTGGTAAACTTGAATGTTAAAATATACAGAAGGCATTTAAAAATAATTTATTATTATATATAAAAATGTATGAGATGATTTAAATGTACAATGAGGACCCTGCTTTTATACTTGAACAAGTGACCCTTCGTGAAAGGGCATGTCTTTTAGACATGCCTTTTCACTTTAATTAACGACTAATTGAACCTAACCAATATTTAATTATTTAATATTTTATTTTATTTTGTTTATCTAATTGTTATGAATAATATTCATAACATAGCCTCTTCCTTCAGAAGCTTTGTCCTCAAAGCGTATTGCTGGAAACTATCTTTGCGAGGGTTGTCATCTTGCCGTATAATCTGGGCATCGTTTTCATTATGTAGCTCATCAATAATATTACCTTGGAATTTTTTTTAATTTTTTTTCCCTTTTAATATAATAATTATGTTCTTTTAATTTTTTTTTTTTAATAATGTTGTTCTTCACCCTTTTTTTTTCCACTTAACTAATTAAATCAATCAATATATATGACCATATTACATAACCCAACCTGACTTTATATAACCCCACAGATTTATGTCTGTGTGAATTTAATAATTTGTGTTACTGAGTGAAAGGTTATGGGTTTGGGTTACGGTTGTTGATACCATGTAAAACGATTCAACAATGCAGATAGACACGTAGTGGTGATAGAGGCTGTAGCGGGGTACTAAGCGGTCGACGTGGCAACACGGGTTGGAGCGACTCCCACTGTGGTTGTCAGTCTTCTGGTTGTAGTTTGGGAATGTAATAGTTAACCTAGCCTTGGGATTTTTTATGAGCACCTTTGATACAAGATCCCTAGCAGACTCTGAAATGCGAGACCAAAGGCCAACTATGAAATCGAGGTGTTTATTTAGAATGCCATCCCAAATCTTGGTCGTCTCTTCTGATGTTAAGGGAAGAGTATTGCCACTATGCTGACAACCATGGAGGCCAAATGGATAAATGCCCATGAGCATCTCGTAGAGCAGAACTCCTGCACTCCAGACATCGACAGCCTCGCAGTAGCCATTAGAAGCCATGATCTTGGGAGCCCTATACTGAGGAGTCCCTATGGGCTCATAAAAAATGTTCCCTTTTTCAAATTCTGTGGAGAGGTCAAAGTTGATTGTAGCATCTAGGTAATAAAGTTTATGTCCCTCTCTCATATCCATATGTTCAGGATCATCATCAATATGAAATCGGTCCTTAAAATTTGGATCTCCAAATTCAGAAGAATGCTGCCCATTATCTATTTCAGAAAGCATTTTCATATTGTCTCTGTGTAATGGTCTGAAAGCGCTTGCAAACTGTGAATCTCCGTACAATGCTTCATAGATACCAAATACATGTTTATAAACTTCGGCAAGTAGAGCAAGGGCTGCTTCTCTGCCCCACCACTCAAATGAAATAGTTCCATCTTTTAAATTGTCGATGGCATTATATGCTGCCTCCTGAGTTTCCTTAGATGCACACAATTTGATAACATTTCCAAGGCTATCCAGAAGTACATGCCCCTTTAGCCACCCTGAAGCTGACATTTAAACCCTGTCCCATGGACCAACTAGTGCGCTGACTTCCGGTCCAACCTCAATACCTAAATCCTTGGACTTTTCATATAATTTTTTTGCATATGGGCATTCTTTCTCATTAGCATGAAGTCCACATATTCGAACAAACTCCCAATAGCAGTCTGTAATGTCCCCAAGACCATGGCGCATTTGCTTCATTATGCTGTGCGTGACACTCCTAACTCTATTAGACCTTCCAAGGCCAAACATCAGCAGTCCATGTCGAAGAGCTTCACGCTCATTAGCATGCCATGAAAAACACCTTCGTAACGGAGCTTTTGAAGCACCCGTTGAGTTCTCCACTTTGTGCAATATGGTGGGTAAAGAACCAACAATGAAATTCGATCTAGAAAATGATCCAGTGCCGGTATTGTCATCGTTTACATTGTGGGCATCAATGGGGAGTAAAGAATCAACACCGAATTTCGATTCTACAGAAAATGATCCAACATTAGTACAATCATTGTTTATGTTGTGGGTATCAATGGCGGGTAAAGCATCAACAGTGAAATTCGATTCATAGAATGTTGGTAGATTGAAGAAATCAATATTGTCCTCAACCCCATGCTCAGTAGGTTTTTCCAAAAATTCCATTAAGTTGAATGGTACAGTTCCATCACCCTCACCGCTTTCTTTGGCATTATTAATTGTTGCAGCATTTTTTGAACTGAGTCCAATATAACCATTGTAATCTATATTGCCATTCTTCTCTTCCTCGATGTGGGGAATCCCCAACTTCTTAATATTAACTGTTGCAGCAATATCAGAACTGCATTGAACATTACCGCATAATTGGCATTATTCTCTCTATCGACGTGGGAAATCACCAAATTTTCAATATAAACTGTTGTAACATTATCTAAAATGCATCCCACATAATCGTTATCATCTGAATCATCATTTTCATCCACGTCAATATCAATTTCATCTTCATTTTAATTATTTTAATTTTTTTTGTTTCTTTACTATTGCTAGCATCTTCATTATTATTGATTTCCTTTGGACATTCTTTAACTTCTGTACATGATTTTTCTAGACGTTCAAATGCTTCTTGAATACTAAATCGTTCAACGTAATTAGGACTTGAATGTAATAGCACATTGTCCAACGAACTACGTTCAAAGGCCCGCATGATTATATCATGTGCCATGGCTCTGATACCAATGTAGCATAAAAACTTATGTTGAAGTATGAAAACTTGATAGCAGTAAACTTGAATGTTAAAATACACAGAAGGTATTTAAAAATAATTTATTATATATAAAAATGTATGAGATGATTTGAATGTACAATGAGGACCCTGCTTTTATACTTGAGCAGGTGACCCTTCGTGAAAGGGCATGTCTTTTAGACATGCCTGTTCACTTTAATTAATGACTAATTTAACCTAACCAATATTTAATTATTTAATATTTATTTTTATTTTATTTATCTAATTGTTATGAATAATATTCATAACATTCTTCAACTATGGAGGGAGAAAATATGAGCCTGTAAGAGAAAGATAATAGTACCATAATAGTAGAGGCATACACAAGAAAAAATATGACTGCCTAACATCAACCACAATAGTACACATAGATGTGGCAATTGTTACAACCATTAAAACACATTTTCAATTAGATAAGCACTAAAATAACCGAAATAGTTCAGGTACTTTAGTACAGGTGAAAGCAAAGTTCAATCACAAATATTCACAGAACAATCTTACAAATATTCACAATCCACGCATGAAAACGTGTTGACCACTAGGCTTCAACTATTAAGTAAAATTCCCAAGATACATGAATACAACGAACATCACTAGCTCCAATAGTGGACCATTGGAGCCACCACTTCCTCACCAATAGTAATAAATTTGTATCTTTTATTCCTTATGGGAAAGGCCAAGGTGAAAATTCATTTTCTCATACAATGAGGGTATATATATAACCAATGGGGTGATGCCTCACCTCCCTTGTGACTCTTTGGCTACCCTCATGACTGTTTGACTTCCTATGACTTTTCAACATTACATGACTATTCATCTTCTATACATGTCCTTTGGACTTCCAGTTTACAATACATTTTTGAATAAGAAATTACATAATGCACAAGAATGATGTGGCATATAACAACTCATGACATGACATGGGAGGAAAATGTTGACATGGACTTCTTGATGACATGGAAATATCAAGCCATTCTTGTTGCTCCTTTGTCCTCAACAAGAGATGTGAAATTGTTCAACTTCATGAGATATATGATTTGTTCTTCATATCCACCCTCCAGAGGATTGTGAATTAGATGGAGTCTTCATGCAACCTTTATATTTGATCTTCTGTTTTAATCTAATTTTCCTTCATCTTCTCACTTGATGATCATCTTATCTCTACAACTCCATATGTGTCATTTGGTATGTCCTCCTCCATCTCCTTATTCATCATCTTGCTATAGGATGATAGAGTAACTGCATCTGCAATCCACTTATGACAAGACGAAATCACTCCTATAAACTCCAAAATCAGATATTGCATGATGATCCACTGACTGAGCAAGGACATGATAAGAGAGAGGCTCCGTGACCACACAGTTAAGCAACTCAGGTAGTCAAGGCTGAAGCTTGAGCCTTGATATTGTGCAATGTACAGTTTAGGCTGGGTTGGGCAAGAAAATTGTGTAGTTTTAGAATTCAGTGAGCCAAGCTCAATGGTTTTACAATGTTTCAACTAACTGCACAGTTATGGGAGCTAGAGGAGGTCAGGTGACTGCACAACGAAGGAACTCAAGGGTTGGGCTTAAGGTCTGAGATTGCGTAATGAAACGTTTAGGCATGGATGGAGGACATGATTGGGTGGTTTTGGAGGCCAAGGCCTAACCTTGAGCATTGAAACTGAAGAGCTCAAGATTGAGGCTTGAAGGCTGAGATTGCATAATGCACAGTGCTAGCTTGGCTGAATATTGTGTAGTTCTGGGACTCAGGGTCTAGGCTTGAGCATTGAGGTTGTGAAATGCATAGTTTTGGGAGAAAGATACTATGCATTTAGTAGTGCCAAGGAAAAATCTTTTTTCTTGAGAACTAGTACTCTGTGGTGCACAGTTGAATGGGTTGGATGAGGTTGAGTGGCTAGATCGAGATTTTTTCCAATTTTAATTAAGTGTTAAATCAGTGGGAGGATGTTGAATAAAACAAAGAATTAAACATGTTCACACACTTAGTTCACTTCATGACATAACATATGACACTTAGAACACATGAACAACATACTTTCCTCATTGCAAAAACATTGAGACAACCCATTCCAAGTGCAACACTAAATATACACTTTGGGGCGACAAAGACGACACTTATGCCACAATGTGTTAAACTTTGGAAATGAGTGTGGAACATGTCTACATGACAAGACAAACTTATTATCACAAATATTTCCCCTTGAAACTAACCAAAACTCCATTTTACATGATAAGTGGAAATTCACATGCCAAAAGACGACACTTGTTATATGAAAGTAAAAGTGTGAAAGACACTTACAATATGTGAAGGATGGTGAAAAACGAACATGTTGGGATGAACATAACATGAAAATGGCACTAATTAAAGGGAAATAAAGAGAAATTGACAACAAAAAACATGAAAATGACACTCAAGAAAACAACGGTGCGCAAAGGGACATTTTGAAAAAATCTTCAAAATAGAAGTAGAAACACAACTAGAAGTGAGAAATTGTCGATTTCAGTGCACATTGACTATCGACATGGATTGGACATTACAACAGCACATTCATGATGGATCATGTTATGGTTTTTAAACCTTGCATAAAATAATGAGCTCATGCACTTGTTACGGGATGAGCATGTGTGACCAAGTGACTTCGACACTTCCAATCCAAGAAAGGACCTAAAAATCATCAACTAATTGAAAAGTGAATATAGAATGACTGATGATGAGATCCATAGTTGGCTCCAAAATTCAAGTGTAGGCAAAATTTTGGATGGTGTTTATCAGAATGACAATAATTGATGACACACTAGTAGAACTCTAGCTTCTTTGCCTTGGTCAATATTTTCGTGTAGGATCTAGTTCTTTAGGGAGTATTGATTCATCGTTGAGATTACCATGGATTCCCCAGTGACCCCATGCATAAACATAGTCCCCCTCACTCCTTTACACAGTTAAACACAAACTTAAAGTTAATGATCACACAATGTTTCAAGTTAGCAAAGGGTAATGAAGTTCATGAGCTTTAGATTTTGGGAGTGTAGGTTTTCATCTCTAGTGTTGCTCCACTGCCAACAGTCCTAGATATTACCTTGATAGAGTCACTTCAGGAACAAAAACATTTATATACTGGTAGTGAGCTTGAACAATAGTCCAACAGAGTTGCTTTCTTCCCTTCTCTACACAGGAAGCCTTTTTCTTTCACCTTTATTTATTTATTTATATAGGTCTATGCATCAACACTTATTCATTTCATCGACAGAAGAGGGATATCGAATTATTGAGAGAAGGAGAGGTTGTCCCTTAAGAGAAGCATACAAAAGACCTCTAATATTGGTTTTCTCATTTATATCTATACCATAATCCTTATCAACTTAGGGGGGAATATAAAGAAAAAGCAAAAGAATAATCTTAAACATGCTCAAGAGACTACACAAAACTAACCCAACCAAAGTTAGGGAACAATGAGAAATGTCATAAGGTAAAACTTCCTTGTAGAATTTTTCAATGAGATCATTTTACTCATGAGTTCTCATGAATGGATGAAGCTCATTTTCTTCTTGCCCCATAGAGCGCCACAACATCTAGTTCTCTTGAATCATCAGTTTCATGCCCAACCACAACAAATAAATCTTACTCATGCTTCTCTACCTCTACAACGAGGATATGGGGGAGCTATTTTCCTCTTGAAAGAAATGAATTTTTTATCATGTGTAATGAGAAAATTAACTTTTTTATGAGAGATAAATGTTATGAAACTTCATAATCAAGTGTTAGAATGTAGAATGATACAACTTTGCTTAAATGCAAGTAATCATAATGGTCCTATAATTAGGGGTAATATTTTTATCTCCACTTTCAAAGATAGGAACAATAGGGATTTGCATCAAAGGCTTAGGGAAGCCTTTCTTCACTGCCAAATGAAGATTTTGTGTATATGAGGAATGAAGACAAACCTTCCCATTTTGAAAATTTCATTGTGGTAGCCTTCAGTATCCCTAGCTTCCCCATTCGTGAGTTTCTTAATTCCAAAATCTGTAGGAATTTACAGGGTAAGTTCCTCAGACAGAACACCAAAAGGACACCACTCACAAACAGATCACAGATCAATACACCGGTATTTTGACGTGGTTAAAACCCTCAAAGAGGGAAACAATCAACGGCCTGTGCCAACGTGGCCACTACAGGCAATTTATTAATAAAAGAATGAAAATTTACATAAGATTCTCTCATGCACGGTTAACCTACAAATGACCCTCCATGCCTTTAAATAGAATTCATGGACCAATCGGGTGTCCAGCCACGGATCAAGTGTCGGTAATACCGAGGAGAGAATGAACCGTCGGATCACTACATATCGTGACCGTCGGATTGTAAGTTACAAAATGTACAACGGTAAAGAAACACACTTTACCTAACTCTAACCTAACTCTATACTAGACCAAGTTGAACTTAACTATTCCTATGTGTCGGAATATCCTAACATCCCCCCTTAAGAACAACTTGGGATAGGATTGAAGGATTTACAAATATGACACAATAGGAGAAGGAAGGAGGCACTTAGAGCCTATCCCCCCTTAGTGACAACTTCCTGAACTCCAAGCATATATCGAAGTTTAGTGAACTTCGCCTCTGTGAGAGCCTTTGTGAAGATGTCTGCAACCTGATCATTTGTTGAACAATATTGCACTTCCAGAACATGGTCATGAATGAGCTTTCTGATGAAGTGCATGTGAAGTTCAATGTGTTTGCTGCGCTGATGCTGAACTGGATCTTTGCAAAGCTGAATGGCACTTTGATTATCACACCAAAGTGTAGTCGGATGCTGCTGCTCAAAGCCCAATTCTGATAGGATCTGACGAAGCCACAAGGCTTCCTTACTAGCTTCCACGGCACCACGATACTCTGCTTCTGCTGACGAAAGAGAAATGGCAGCCTGTTTCTTACAAGCCCATGTAATAGGTCCTGAACCAAGAGTGAAGACATAACCGGCAGTAGACTTCCGATCATCATGGTCACCAGCCCAATTGGAATCAGTGAAACCAATTAATAGAGGAGCTGCTTTGGCACTGTAATGAATCCCAAACTGTACTGTACCTCGAACATAACGAAGTATTCTTTTAGCTGCTTTCCAATGACTTTCACGAGGGTTTTGCATAAAACGAGCAACAAGGCCAACAGCAAAGGAAAGGTCAGGACGAGTATGGGTTAAATACAAGAGTTTTCTACAAGTTGACGGTATAAGGTAGCATCAACTTCAGGAGAAGTACAAGAGACTGAAAGTTTGACTCCAAACTGAAAGGGAGAAGGAGCTGGCTTACAATCTTCCATGTTAAAATGACGAAGAATATCACAAGCATACTTGGACTGGGAAAAGGAAATACCCTCCTTGGATTGCAAGACTTGAAGACCGAGAAAATAGTGTAAGTGTCCTAAGTCTGTCATTTCAAACCTTTTTAAGGCTGGACTTCACATGGTTTATAAGGTTGGGATCACTACCAGTAAGAATAAGATCATCAACATAAAGAACAAGGATGATAAGAGAGTTGCCCACTTTTTTGGTGTAGACAG
The DNA here is from genome assembly GCA_000404065.3 of Pinus taeda. Lineage (NCBI taxonomy): Eukaryota > Viridiplantae > Streptophyta > Pinopsida > Pinales > Pinaceae > Pinus > Pinus taeda. The sequence goes on along the minus strand of APFE030576167.1, from coordinate 2,965 downwards.
TATTGTCAGAATGACACCTAGAAAAGCCAGATTCTAAAAGAAAGCTATCCTTTTGGCATACCAAGCCCGAGGAGCTTGCTTGAGACCATAAAGGGATTTCTTAAGTTGACATACAAGGCTGGAGTCTGTTTGTATGAAGCCAATGGGTTGTTCCATATAGATTTCTTCATGCAAGTCCCCATGCAGGAAGGCAGATTTAACATCCATCTGATGGACTTCCCATTTTAAAGAGGCAGCAAGGGAAAGAACAAGGCGGATAGAGTTCATTTTGGCAACAGGGGAGAAGGTTTCAGTGTAGTCAATGCCTTCAACCTGTGAAAAGCCCCTAGCAACAAGACGAGCTTTATGTTTATCAACTTTCCCATCTGGTCCATACTTGGTTCTGTAAACCCATTTACATCTAACAAGTTTGCGTCCCTTTGGTAGAGGAACAAGATCCCATGTATCATTTGCCAACAATGAATGATATTCTTCATTCATATCTGCTTCCCAATGTGGATGGCCTGAAGCTTCTGCAAAAGTGTCAGGATCATGATTTACTGGAGCTTGAGCCAGTAAAGAAGAGGCTCTTTCAAACTGAGAACGTGTACGTCGCTGATCTGAAGGATCACCGGCAAGATCACCTGCTGCATCCCGAGTAGCACGGACCCATCTTGGAAGTAAGGAGCTGAAGGAAGATCCTGAGAAGGTGGGAGAGGATTTTCATCCTCACTTTCATCATCTAAAGAAGAAATATGTTAAAAAGTAGAAGAGATAGAGAGAGGTGGCACATGCGCCGAACTACGCTCGTAGGCCGATTTATTTTCATCAAACTTTACATCTCTTCTAATGATAACATTTTTGGACTTAAATGGAATAAGCCTATATCCTTTGACATCTTCAGAATATCCAAAAAAGATACATTTTTCACTCTTAGGTCCTAAAGCTTTATGCTTTTCATCTGGAATATGGGCCCATGCTTCACTTCCAAAAATACGAAAGTGACTTACATCTGGTTTAATGGAACTCCAAGCTTCTTCTGGAGTGATATTCTTTAGAACCTTAGTAGGAGTGTGATTTATTATATAATTTGCACATTTAATTGCTTCGGCCCAAAAACTAAGACTGAGTCCTTTAGATTGCAGCATACAATTAGCCATTTCCTTTAAGGTGCGATTTTTCCTTTCAGCTACACGATTTTGCTGTGGAGTGTATGGAACAGTATGTTGCATTTGAATTCCATTTTCGGTGCAACAGTTGATGAATGTGTTTTTAACATATTCTCCACCATTATCAGTTCTTAGCTTAAGAATTTGATGTCCAGATTGTTTTTCAACAAAGGCTTTGAAGGCCAAAAAATGTGTTAAATACTTCGCTCTTGAGTTTTAAGAAGTATACCCAAGTGCATCTGGAGAAATCATCAATGAAAGTTAAGAAATACTTGCAGCCAGAGAATGAAGCAACAGGAAGTGGAGCACATAAATCACTGTGCACAAGCTGTAAAGGGGCTGAGGCGTGCCAAGAGGCACGTTTTTCAAAACTGTCCCGGTGATGTTTTCCGAGTACACATCCGGAACAAACACCATCTCTGCAAGATACCATAGGAAGACCTGTCACCATATTTTCTTTACATAGATGCTGAAGGGAGCGATAGTTTAAGTGACCAAATCGCTCATGCCAAGTTTGCTCACTTCATCATTATGAGCAACAAATACTGAGGGAAGATTTGATGACCCAAAGTTGTGAAACTTATACAACCTTGTGGAATCATCAGCAATACCAGTTGCTAGAATCTGTTTAGGATCTCTTAGATCCTTGATTACAACATCATGAGGTGAAAATTCAACAATTTTACCTTCACCTGAATGAGTTATCTGATATACAGATAGAGGGTTGCTGGATAAGGTTGGAACACATAATACATCATTAAACTGACCATTGTCTAGATGAACAGTTCCAGTCCCTACAACATTAAGAGATCTATCATCACCAACATATATATTTTTGGTGTTACAATCATGTAAGGAAGAAAACATGGCTTTGTTTTTGGCCATGTGATAAGAGGCTCCAGAATCAATGAGCCACTCATGAGAATGAGAAGAAGAAGATACATTTAATGCATAACCAGACTGAGATGATTGACAACGACATGCAGAAAGTGCCATTCCTGAAGATGAAGTTGAAGTGGAAGTAGAAGAATGCTCCACATGGATGTTATGTTTCTTCATTGCGGCTTCCAAGGCTTCCATCTTCTTAAAGCATTTAGATTCTAAGTGGCCATGTCGATTACAAAAGTTACAATGTCTATCAGTCTTCTTCCATTTGTTTTTATTGGTCTTATCCTTTTGCTGAAATGATCTTTCATTTTGAGACTGAGTTTGCTTAGGACCCTTGTTTGGTTTAGGACATTCTTTTTAGGATATGACTTCTTAGGATTCTTTAAATTTGGTTGCTGCTGGGCGGCTAACGCTTTCTTGGAAGAGTTTCCAAGATTAAGAAGACCAAGGTGTAAGAGTTTTTCTTGTTCTCTTATTAAAGAATCACAAAAAGGGTCAAAGGAAGGGGCCTTGTAGTCTTTTCCTTGACAAATGAAAGCTTCCCTTGTAGAATGGAAGGTGGAAACAAATACAGAGTAGGCTGGTCCCAACTTAGTAAGGATGGAATAAATAAGGTTACTATCTGTTTTCTTAACCTTAACACCTTCCAAGAGATATCTAAGGGTCTTGAATTTGGCCAAGAAATCTTCAATGCAAGAAAAATTATTAGGATCCAATGTAAGCAACTCATTTTCAAGTTGATGGGCTCTAATTTCATTTTTAATCCCAAAAACTTTAGTGATTTGGTGCAATGCTTCATGAGGAGTATCAAGTTCTGCAATATGGAATCTAAGATCGGGAGAAATAGACATCCCTATCAACCACGTGCTTGATCTTGTCTATTTTCCCATTTTGCAGCCTTGTCTTCATCTTTTGGTTTCTTCTCTTGG
>APFE030576163.1:0-20179 GCA_000404065.3 Pinus taeda | reverse complement strand
TAAGTATTTAATAACATATTAAACCATAAACCTAAACAGTAAGCATTCAATGACATTTTAACAATATTTTTGCGACATTTTTTGAAGTGTTTATTAAAAGATTTTACTAAAATGCTATAAACCCTAAATCTTAAACCGTAAGCATTTTATAACATTTTAAACCCAAAACCCTTAACCCTAAAGCCTAAACTCTAAACCATAGGTATTTTATAACATTTTAACAAGTGTTTTCTTACTTTATTTTAAGTTTGTATTAAAATAATTTACTAAAGTGTTATAAACCGTAAACCCTAAACTATGAGCATTTTCTAGAATTTTAAATCCTAAACCCTAAAGCCTAAGCATTTTATAACATTTTAACAAGCATTTTATAATTATTTTTTATTAAAAGAATTTATCAAAGTGTTATAAATCCCAATCCCTAAACCATAAACTGTATCCATAAACACTAACAATTTGATAACATTTTAAAATACATTTTACAACATTTTAAAATAGTATTTAATAAATTTTTATAACTCTAAACCCTAAACCCTAAACCCCAAACCTTAAACCTTAAAACCTAATCATTTAATAACATTTTCAAAAGTGTTTATTAAAATAATTTAGTAAATATTTATAAATGTTAAGCCATACACCCTAAAACCTAAACCATAAAATCTAAACCCTAAACCCTAAACCCCAAGCCCTAAACCCTAAACCATAAACCCTAAGAATTTTATAACATTTTAGGAAGAATTTTGTAACTTTTATTTAAATGTTTATTAAAAGAATTTACTAAAGTGTTATAAATGCTAAACCATAAACAAAAAACCCTAAAACCTTAAAAAAAAACATAAACCCTAAACCCCTAAATGGAAACCCTAAACCCTAAACCGTAAACCTTAGACACTCATCATTTTATAACATTTTAAAAATTGTTTTGTAACTTTTATTTAAGTGTTTATTAAAAGAATTTACTAAAATGTTGTAGACCCTAAACACTAAACCCTAAACATAAACCCAAACCCCAAACCTTAAACCCTAAACCCTAAACCCTAAACCTTAAATCCCAAACCCTAAACCCTATACCCTAGTCATTTTATAACATTTTAAAAAGTATTTTGAAAATTTTATTTAAGTGTTTATTAAAATCATTTACTGAAGTCTTATAAACCGTATTTCCCAATAATCCACCCAAGCTTTAACCCTCGCATTACAATAAAAGGGCTACAATATGATTACATTAAGAAGATATGGATGATTTAGTGACTATGTTGTGAGAATGATGCACTCTCCCCATTTTATAAGATAGGCCACTTAGGAAAATAATAGAAAATGGATCAATTGTGCAACAACCTAATATAATTTATTACATTATATCCACATGTATGTAGTTTAGTGAAGATGTAAAAGTGTCATGTGGTTGTTGGAAACCACCTCCAAAGTTTCATGGTGTTTAAGCTAAGGATCCACATTTCAAGCACTCCTCATGACATGGTTTTGTGCCCTCAATACAACAACTTAGCATCTTAGTCTATGACATGTGCTTGTAGTGGTCCTAGGGAGGAGTGATTTTACATCTAATGCATGTTATGATGATCCAAACATATGTAGGAATGCAACAAAATAAAAATATAAACATAAACATAAAGTTGAAGAAGAAATAAAACTTCATGTCATTAATATCAAAGAATTGAAATATTCTTACATATAAAATGGAAATAAACTATCTTGGTCAATGGTAGCTTATCTCAAAGAAGAGATGTGGTGGCTACATGTTGTAGTTATGGCTCTAAAGCTTCAACAATCATTCTAGAATATATCTATAATATATGTACATAGTAACCATTTTAGGGTGGGTTACAACTATGGCTGTAAATGTTCACAACATATATACGAGGTTTTATTAGATGTCATAAACATCAAAACTATGTCATATTATATTAACACTAAAATTTAAATGTAAATAATTTTTAGGGTGTGGTATAACTATGGCCTCAAGAGTTCAACTGCACTGCACTGTAAGACACATGTTTTAATGGGCATGACTATTTAAATTGTAACACATATTTAAGAGTAAGAGGCACACATTAATATCAATGTTAATAGTAATACTAACATTAATGATAATACTAGTATCAATATATTAACAATAATATTAATATATATTATACTAGTATTAATATATTAACATTAATATTAATATATATTATATTTACTAATATAAAACACGATATGTTGTTATGTATATTACTTATATTAATGCTTTAACGTAATAATACTAATAAATAATCAATAGTATTGATATTCATAAATTATGGTTTTGTATATTAGTTAATAATCAAACTATTAATACTTCATGTGGCTTAATAGATTAATAAATGATTAATTATGACCTACTATAATTGTTAGTCTTTAATAAGATTGAAAATGATGAATTATAATTAATTAAAGTTAACCATTAATGATTATGTCATCCACATTAACAATTTGAGCTAGTTAACAAAATATATCAAATGATTACATTTAAAAATATTATTACATAAATAATTATTAAATGAAATTATTAAGAATATATTAACCTTATTATTAATAACATTAATGTTAATATTTGTATTGTCAATGCTATATTTAATTATTATTATTATTAATGTCTAAAATGTAACTATTATGAACATTATTTATGAATATTAATGATAATACATAAATGTTATTAATTAACTTTTATTAATGTTAATATTATAGCTTAAATGTGATTAATATTAAAAGTATTTCTAATAATGTATATTTTTTTATATATAATATATGTGTAATATTTGTATTTATAGATAATAATATATTAATGATAAACCTAATTTTATAGAGTATATTTATTAAACATATTCTATTAATTTTATTTTACTAATAATAGATTTATTGAGCGTGATTTCATATATTAGTTAATATTATATGGTGGAATTATTTTTTAATATGTTAATTTTTATTTGAAAATATAGATTCTTAGTACTTATTATTTAATTAATTATATTTTTTAATATATGTATTCTTAATATAAAATTTATTATTGTAATATTATTGTAATATTCAAAGAAACCAAACCTTTTTTATACAAAATCTTCAATCACTTACAACAACCAGTTGTTTACTTCCATCTTTATAAGATAAGTATGTACCTTGGTTATTTTTAATTAAATCTTAATTTAAAACTCAAAACCTAAATATGGAACTAATTTCGTTATTTTTAATTAAACCTTAATTTAAAACTCAAAACCTTAATTTGAAACTCATTCGTGCACAATCTTAGTTATTCTTTAACAAGTGGATTGCATTGCAATTCTATTACATTGCAATTTTCCAAGAAGAGTTGCAGCCTATGTTGGCTAAGCTCTCATAGGAAGCTTCACCTCAATCAAAAACTCAAAACCTAGATTTGAAACTAGTTCCTACACTATCTGAGTTATTCTTGAACAATTGTACTGCATTCCAATTCTATTGTATTATAATTTTGCAAAAAGCGTTGTAGTGTATATTAACTAAATTCTCATAAAAAACTTCAACCAAAACCATTTGGAAGAACATAAGACCATTGTTACATGTGGTCATAAGCATATACAACTTTCACTTATATTTACATATTCAATAAAAAAAAGATGAACCGATGTTAATTGTGAATGTTGTGTGATAATTAAATTAAAACATAATATAATTTTAATTACTCTACTGTAGCTTTCATCATATTGAACACTAAATTCTTCATTGTATCAAGAAATCAGGATTTAAATAATTTACTTTATGTTAAGAAAATAGTTATGCCACGTAGGCTAGATGGGAATATTACAAATGGAACATGTGTTAGAATTATTGCTTACTTTACAGTTGATCGGTAGTTGTTAGATGTTAATGAAATATTCTCTCTGAATTTATCTTTGATTTTTGAATAATTTGGATCCACCAAGTATTATTACTAGGTAATAAAAATTGAAAAAATATTTTTCTTTGTGTTGAATTTTTCCAATTTGTTATGTATGTATGTATAAAATTGAATAAATTCTAAAAAGAAAATACAAATAATATAAATCTATAATTAGGATACAAAAAATTGATTGTATCCCAATTATGTGCTCAAGATAAAATTGTATAAATCCACATTTGCAAACGAATATGACATTTTCATTAAATATAAGGGTTGTTACTAAATAAATTCATAGGTTAAGTGAGGGATTTTTGTTAAAAAACTTTTTCCTATACACCTTATATTAATGGTTCATGGAATACTTGGAATATTACAAAATTTCTTCTATTTTTATATTTTGAATAGTATATTATCATCAAACATTTTAGACTAATTAAACTCGATCTCCCGAATAATTTTAGAGAAATGAAGATCCTTAAAAGAATGTAGGATTTATGTAATGTATGTTTACTTATCAAGCATGTCAAAAATACATTTTAAATCAATGGCAAAAGAAGAAATGTCCATGAAGACTCACACATTAATCCACTTTAATATGTATGGATTTATGTCTCTCATTTTTCGAAAGCTAACATGTATTATTATAATTTCATTTATAATTTGCAATAAAATAGAACAAATATATGTTTATGAAAAATATGGATGAAGTATTGTGTAACGTCACAATGTTTTATCTCCATGTTTGAAAAATAGATAGGGTAGTGTTGGGTTGTGTTATATTCTTTCCACGACTAACCTACGTAGTGAACCGGGGGGTTAGAGGGGGGGCGTAGCCCCCCCTTTGTTGCGCCAATTGCGCAGCGGGGGGCTCACAGGGGGGCGGCAGGCCCCCCTATCCCGGGGGTTTGAGGGCGAACCTACCTATGGTTTTTTCGGTCCATGGTTTTGGACGCGATGGTTTTCAGTCCATGGTATTGGATGCTTCGGCATGTATAAATATATATTTTAACATTGAAAGGAATATAATGAAAAACCACGTTGGTAGTCTGGTTTTTGAGATCCAGTGGGAAATCTCTGTGTATATGTGTTCTATGTGTTATGCTCTCGCGTTTTTTATTTTTCCTGTGATTTAGAATTCATATGCAGGTAATTTCTTTACGGGGTTAAAACCTATAGGTAGAAGATTATTTACTTTTCAAAAGAAATGGAGGAAACTAAATCCCTTGAACTTTAACTCTTTTTGCAGTGATCCAGGGATGAGAAGACAATTGAAAATGGCTCACAATCAATATAAAAATGGAGTTGTATAAATAAAGAACAATTATATAATTGAGGCTACTAAGTATAGGATAAATGACCTATATTTTCCCAAGTCTCTTAGGCGTAATCCTATAAAACCAAAATTTATATTTTGAAGAGTTTTTTGTGAAATATGTTTAAAGAAAAAAAACTAAAGGAGGAATTCATTTGTATGAACAAAATGTATCACATTTCTCTATATGTCAGCGTCTAGTATATATTCATGTTCGTATAAAAAAGAGGATAAGTAGGATTCAAGAAAAACAAATCATTGTAGTGAATCAATATGTGAATTTTTATTAGGATGCATGTTCCTCAAGATCACAATAAATTCCTTTAGTTATTCAAGGGAGTGAGAAGAACGTTGTCCAAAAATATGATATCGATGTAAAATATGGGCTAGATCTAGAACCACAAAAGGAAAGTTGAGTCAACATTACATATTTACCCCTTCATCCTAGAAGATTTAAATATGGATGTAATTATTGATGAAGTTAAGTATGCCTCCTAGGATATATTCCAACCATATTCAATGGAATTCTTCCATCGGTGAAAATTAAAAAATTTTCAGAGGTGGTCTATTGTGATTCCTTAATGCAGAGTAGTGTTTGGGATATGGTTCTTTTCATGCCATTATGGATTTATTTCAAAATTATGGTGGCTAAATTTTTTCAAAAGAAAGTGCAATGGATATTTAGAGGGAGAATACTCTTTTTGATCAACTTATTTTCCTCGTTAAGAAGAAGTATTATCTTTCTTGTTTGTATCAAGGTGTTTGCACTATGCTATTGGTAAAATTTGTGTTATGTGGATTGAACTAGGAAAAATTAATTATTTTGATATAACATAAACTATTTTGTTTTCTCAACAATTATATTTCTTACTATAAATGGATGATTGTCGTTGATATATGTGCAGAGGTGTCTTGTGGCACTAAAATGATCTATATTTCAGAAGATATCATATGTTAAATTATCATCTACATTACATGCATGGCATTGATGATAGGATCTTAACATGCACTAGGATAAGTGGACTTCCCACTAGGACCATCACAAGGACATAACATAGTCTAGGATGTTGAGTGGCTCTATTGAGGGATTCTTGCTTGTAGAGTGTAATACATGGACTTTGTTTTAAATTAGGATATGCTGAGGAGCACTAAAGATTGGAGCCTTTTTATAGAGAGAAAAAAACCATGTAATGAGGAGTGATTGAAATGTGGAGCCTTAGCTTGGAGACCTCACCACTTTGGAGGTGGATTCCAACCACCATATTATGCTTGTATATATTCAATAAATTAATATTGATGTGGATATACCCTAATAGCTTATATTAGGTTTTTGTGCACTTGGTCCATTTTATATTGCTGGGATAACTCAACTATCTTATAAATTGAGGAGAGTGTCCTCATTCTTGCAACTTTATCACTATATAATCCATGTATTTTTGTTGTAATCATGTTGTCGTCATTTTATTTTGTGATGCAAGGGTTAAATATTGTCTAGACGATGGTCACTAGGGATTGCGTGAGATAAAGTTAAGAAAAGTATTTCAACACTAGCATTGACATATTGCATGACATAATATTTGTGAGACAAATCCTTAGAAAATAGCTCCAACATTTGATGCTAATGAAGATTGTGTCATACAAGTTAAATATCCTTTAGGACCTATTTTATGAAATAAAACATTCCAACTGTGAAATTATTTATTTGATGCTATCTTTTAGTGGAGGATTTTAAGGTCCTAGGATATCTTAGCGAGATTCCTTGATAGCCTACAATATTGTTGGCTAGAAATTGCAGATGGTAGATGGTCTAGCTAGGACATGGAAGGACCTACTGTCTTTGCTAGGGTGGACTAAAAAGTATTATTGTAATAACTTAGAATGTCTAAGACATTTTTTTATCTTAATTTATGTCGTAATGTGAATTGTGCCCTTGTTATCTAAAATTGTGTGTTGCATTTCTAATGATTCCACCTATTTTCTTATTTATAGCAGAAAAATAGGGTATTATGAAATTGAGAGTGATGTGAGCAAGGGTTGTAACAAACTCTCCATATCAGCATCCAACATCACACAAAATATTAATATTTATTGTATTAACCATGGTAAATCAATTACCATGTTCAACAACAATTATGTCATGATCACATTCATTCATTTGTAACTTTTACCAGTTAACGTAGAACAAAAATGTTTTGAAGGATTTAAATTCATATTCCACTATATATTGCAAATAATAGTATCTATTTTGAGAGTGTTTTGGATGTCTATCACTTCTTAAGGAAGAATTAGTAACCTAAAATACTTCGAAAATCCCAATATTAGAAGTTTTCATCTTTTCCTCCAACTTTTTGATGTAGAATTTGTGGACATTACACCACATAACCTTGTAGTGTTTTAATTGTGTAATGTCATGCATATAAAAATTCATTCTCAATTGATAAAAATATTTATACCTATAATTTATTGAAATTAAAAAAAAATAGACGATATAAATCAATATAATATTAAAAATAGATAAATAGTATGGGTGGACATGATAACCTCTTTATGTTTTAAACTATTTTATAAATCAATCTTTTTCTCATTATTATTGGTGTCTACCTCACGTTCAACTTCATTGACTAATGTAGTCACACCATGTCGTGATAATTTACCATAAATTTATTTTTTCCATCATTCAATCCATTCCATCATCCAATCAATGTTTTTTTTTAATGTATAAGTGTAATGCATCCTACTGTCATCCAAATATACTAAAATAAAAAATTAACATATAATTAGTTACTAGAGTATATCTTCATAATAATGGATTATGTAGAAAGACTAAAAATTAAATAAGTACCATATAACTAAAAAATGTCCAATGCATTTTAAGTCTCCCCCATGTGGTTGCATGTCACATTCCTCATTCCACATTTACCCAATAGGGGATCCACTTAAGATGGTGGAGATTTAAGTCATGAATTAAGATCCAAATAGACATGCAAGTAATTCATATTGATAGCCACCCATTGGCATTGAAAAAACATCATGAAGTGAGGCTCACGGCGGTTCCTGCTACTAATTCGACCTTAATTATAATTAAGGATGGTTGTCTTGATACCCTCAAGCCATGTAAGAACATGTGAATTTATGTTAATTGATGAGGTGATTTTTTATTACTTTCAACAAGATGATGGGGGTGGGAGTAGCTACATCGGTTCAGGCATGGGACCTAGGGATTTATGTGCTCGAACTAGGGATGAACTGAGAATTAATATGGGAAATACTAAATTGTATAAGGTATAAGGTGATTCTAGGATCATTCCAACCTTGTCTAGTCAAAGGACTCATTTGACTCTTTAAAAGAAGTTTCCTTTTGGTTTTACAATACTAGGTGGTAGAAAAAATAGTGTTGTTGGTCAAATGATACACACTAGAGAAACAACAAGATGTACTAGGAAATATTTTTCACAGAGGGCTATGTCAATGGTTTATACATCACTAAGCTAAGTTCACTATATATGTCTTGATATCATCATCTATTTATTCATCTTGATGGGGGTTAAGAACTACCATAGTTCACCAATATTGGCTTTATTCTTAATTAACCATGGAAATTGGATCTTTAATTTCTTGATTGATATTACGGTTGTTTACAATGTTTTGGTTTAGTCCAGGGTTTATGTCTTGGTGATGGGGCGAATTTTGTTAGTGGGTGGACTAGAATACATATATCCATCTAGCATTAATTTCTTGTCCTCGTTTTATAAGGACCTTGAGTTTCTCGTGTTTTGATGGAGGGTTTGGTGTGTTTATCGACTTAGGTTGTGAATGTTAGCCCTAACCACTTATATATGTCTATGATGTACATATTTGGGTTATGGGGGTATTCTATCTAGGTGTATTGTTTTATTTTATGGAAATAGTCGTTTGGTTTGTAAGAATTATTTTTATATAGCTTGGAGTGCAATGCTTTATCAATGAGGTAGGGCTAGAAATGGAACTATAGATAGGGCTCAACAAGGATGACACCTTGTGGGAGATTCAGGCATGGTGAGACCGTCTACCCCATTCTAGCCCACACCCTTAGTATTTAGGACTTATTTCCTTGCAATACAACCTTATTAGGCAATTTTGACATATCATGCAACCTATGGAGAAACTGAACAAAGACTGACATGAAGACAAGAATACAACTGTTAGTGTCATGAATGAGTTGTAAAGAAACCATTCACATATTCTTGACTGTTGGGCTAGCATGCAAAGGGTACAATGGCTCTTATAACATAAATTGGATCACTTCAAAGGGACACAGGCTATATGGTGAGGCACATCCACTGTGACATTAGGCCTCCTCCATCACCATGATCTAGACTGGAGCATAGTGCCTATGTAAAGTCATATTATTTGTAGTTGTATCTAGGAGCATCTTGATATTGAAGGTATTATAATATAATGTGTCTTTTTTGTTCTAGTTAAAAAATTATACTTGGTAATTGGCTATAATTTTTGGTAATTAGCTACTGGCCAGCAAATAGGGTATGGGTGACGAAAATAGGATCATAGAAAATTATATAAACCGATGTAATCTTATGAAATAATAAAAGTTCTCCAATTAACAAAAAAGGAAGAAAACATCTATAGCCATGCAAGAAAGATCACTAGTTTCTAAATAATGATACATGTGCAAAATGTTAATGACTAAACAACTGAATGGAATGACATAAATAGGGGGCTAAGCTTGTTACAAACATTCATTGGATTAGAGAATGATAAGAAACTAAACGATGAAATGTTTTCTATTATATTTTATTTTGAATTTGCAAAAAGGTAAAAAAATTAAATAAAAATCATAAGTATTTAAAAATATATATATACATATGTGGATTGACCAATTATATGCATCTGTGAGTTAGATTGGTATAATATAATGAAAGAGGATGCATTCCCAATATATAATTTATATTTTCAAATGAATTTTGGTTTCAAATATGTACTTTCATAAAGTTAATGGATATAATTGGATTCAAAATTTTAAATAAATTATAATGAAAAAATGATAATTTAAAAATAATTTCTACAATCACATTAACATTCTTGTAAAATTTATAAATTAAATTTATGTTTTAAGGAATTTTTTTATTTAGATAATGTTCGAGACTATACATGTTTTGTTGGAAGCTTGTAAAAATATGCCACTAAATAAAAAATTTCCCTTATACTCTTAGGAAACCAAGATATAGACTAAAAAAAATATATCATATATGGGAGTCGACCAATTTCTAGTTTCATTTATGATGTCATTAATCATTGAAGTATGGATAAATGCAACATTAAGAGAAAATGAGATCAAAAACCTTTCAATATTTTTTATAAAAAATTTGTAAAATATAACATCAATAAATGGAATTGGAAATTAAAATATATTTATTGCATGATTGGTGCTCTACATCCTCGTATAAGGGAGTTGTGTAATTACTAGATGCTAGATTTAATTATTCTCTCAAGGGTATTATTTTTATCTTTGTCTCGAGCATATTTTTCAAACATTTAGCTACACATGTGATTATTTCATTCCATGAATTGTAGCACTAATGTGTATGGTTTCATATTCATAGAGATATGGATATAAATAAGATATACCATCATTGAAAATATAGAAGATTCTTGTTGAGACATAGAGAAGTTCTTAAAAATTATTTGGCGAGATATTAACTTATTAGCTAGTGCTTTCATTTATACTACTATGCTTGATTACAGCAAGAATAAAAAAAACACAATCTTTTGAGTGGTGTAAAACTTCTAGGAGACTATGGATCTTTGAACTCAATGGCCACTGATTATGCATTGTCACCAGATATCTGCCTCCTACCAATAGAAGTTGCAGAGTGAGAGAGTTTACCAATCATATATCTATCTCTGATACCAATAATATATCTATGTATAATGGATAAAACTGTAGAGGGATTAATAGAGATGTAAACATGCATCTTCACCTAGAAAGTGAAATGTAGGGATTGTTTGAGGTAATGAAAGTTAATTTCCGCTTTATTGTTTTAAACTAGTCATAAATATAGTTTAGTTGAAATATCAACATAGCAATGAATTTTCTACCCTTTCTTTAAAGGATGAATTTTTTGTTGAAATATATTTATGTTAGTACAAAATAATATAATACCAAACAAAACACTTTATTTCATCCCTCTTCTCTAAAATAATTAACAACTACATTTTCAACGTTTTTGGTGAAGAGAAGGTAAAGAAAATAGCTTCTTAGTTATTTATGTTGTTATTTGAATTATAATTTTGATCGTTTACTTCAATCAAAAATTCATGACTATCGTTGAAATTATAATTTGAAAATAATAAAATATAAAGTTAAACATTTATACGTTTATTTAAAACTAAACAATATTATCTAAAATTACGTAATAGTTTATGCATTTTGTTCACCATTTAATGTTGCAGGAAAAACAAATATGAGGAATATTTCTTTCTATATATCATTATCAATCATATTATTTATATGATTTTATGTGATAAACACAATTATATTTAACACCCTTAACATTATCATAGTTATATAACTTTATATTAAATGTTAGGAGACATCAATTCACTCTTTATAAACATCCATACAATCCTTATAATACATATGGTATAAAAAAACCCTAGATGCATCTTAAATTTAAATCTATTAAGCTAATAAATTGATTACACCTTTCTAGTTGCAAAACATTCCCCAAGTTTTGCACCCACAAAAGAGGCTTGCACCTTGAAATATTTGATCTGGATTTAGGGTAGATCTAGGTTTTTTCACCTACATGATAAATTATATTCTGTTTCTTATAAATTTTTAGCAGAAATGATAAAAACAAAGTTGCTAAAAAAATAAAACCTCGAAAACAAATGTAAAATGCAAACTACGAACTCTTCGTTGAAAGGGAATTTATATCATTATGAAATATTTGTAATATATACATTTAAAAATATAAAAATAAATATTACTCAACATCAAACCTTCAAGTGTAAATTACAAAAATGATCTAAATATGTTTACACAAATATCATTGAGGGTAAAATAAATAACTAGAAAGGTATTCCTCCATAAAGTCACACCTTTTCAATAAGATAAATGTAAGAAGATAAACCAAGTAAAAACATGATTTAAAATAAATAAATTTCTAAGAAAAGATCCACACAATAGGCATTTCATGGTGTGTAATCATATATATGACCTAGAGAATCATTAAAAATGTAACACCATTCCTTTGCAAAAGATATATTCAACCACCCAAATTTACATAAGATAGATAAAATTATATTGACACAAATGACTTTTTTTATAAATAAATCTAAATATCTCCCGAAAGGAAAATGTTTTCTACACAGTGAAATTAAAAAAAAACATTATTTATAAATGAATAAATTAAATAGAACCCTATTTTTTTCCCTTTCTAAATTAAAATTGGTAATGATATGTTAAAACAATCTAAACAATAATACATTATATAGAAAAATTTCCTATCCTACCATGAAAATAAAATCTACAAAAACTAGAGTTAGCATCAAATGAATCAAATGAAACCATGGAGTTGTTTTTCATCTCATTTACAATTTTCAATGATCGATTCAAACAACATACAACCCCCTTGTCCTCTTCCTCATCTCTGAAAATTCTATGCGGAAAATAACAAAAAATTTGAAGATTCAACACTCCAAAGGTTTTAGCATAAAGTCATGGTTCTCGTCATTGGAGTTAGGGAATAGAGATTCATGAACAAAGATAGGAGATGCTATTTCGAAAAATACTTTTTGCAATAAATGCCAATGAGAATATTACTTCAGATGCCTAATGAATGCAAAATGTGTATGAATATTTTGAAAGAACGTTGACGGGTCAAAATACGCCCTCCCTCATTCGATACCTTTGTCCCTCACTCATTCTCTCTCCAAATCTGTATATCTCTTGCTATTAGCTGTCACTCCTATCTCTCTCTCACATTATTTTTCAATCATTCTCTCTGACTCTTACTATGTCTCTCTCTCACTCTGTCTATGAAATTTTATCCTTTTCTATATCTCTTTTTCAATATATCACCTTCTCCATCTCTTTCTTACGCCCCCTTTCCTCTCCCTCTCTCTCTTCCTATCTCACCCTGACTATCTCTTTGTCTCTTGCTCTCTCCATTTCTACTTCCTCCCCCCTTGGCCCCTGTCTCCTTCTATCTCTCACCATTCTCTCACTTTCTCCCCCTTTATGTTTATATTTTCCTCTCTCATTACCTCCAAATATTTCTCTTTCTCACTCTCAAAATGTCTCTTTCACATACTCTGACATTATATCCTCCTCACTCTCTTTGTAAAACTCTTCACCTCTCCCCCTCTCTAATTCTACCACTCTCATTTTCTTACTTCCTCTCTCATTCTCTCTCTTTTTATATCTCTCTCTCCCCCTATCTATATCTCTCTACCTCATTATCTCTATTTCTATCTCTCTCTCCTGATGTCTCTCTCACATTCTCTATCCTTGTCTCACTTTCACTGCCTCTCTTCCCACTTCCCTCTCCCACTTGCACTATGTCTATCGCTCCCTATCCCTCTCTCTCTTTCTCTCTCTCTCTCTCTCTCAATATTCCCAACTCTCTCTCAATAACCCTCCCCCCTTCTCTCTCTCCCCCTCTCCCTCTATTTTTGTTTCCCTCTTTCTCTCTCCCTTTCTTTATGTCTCTTTCACTCCTTCCCTCTTTCCATTTATTCCTATATCTCTCTCTCCCTCTCTCTTTTTATGTCTCATCCTCTTTCTCATTCTCTCTCCCCCTTGACTCTCCCTGTCTTAACATCTATCTCAGTTTCTCACACTTTCTCTCTTTGAGCCACTCTCTCTCCAATTCCCTGCTCTCGATATATCTTTCTCCCTCCTATTGCTTCCTCCATCCCTAGCATAATCCTAAGCCTAAAACACAAATCTTAAATCTAATTTATAAAATTGACTTGACTTAACATTACTTAGCATTAAGTGAAACTTATTATTTTAATAATTATGTATCGTCATAATATACAATTTTATAGACATTATAAACTTGAAATCTATTTTACAATATCAATAAAATAATCAAACCCGATAATTCTATTTAAAGTGTAATTTAAAAAACTAAAAAACAAAGGTATTCATTCTAGCAATTTTTATTAAAAAAATACATTATAGTATGAGTATTTTTAATAAAATAATAACTATACAATATTTGAATGCATGTCAAATAAATATACATTTCCATACATAAAAAGAGAAGGATTCACAAAAAAAATAAGATCTCACATAAATATAAAAAAATAAAATTAATATTGACTTACAACAAAAATATATATTTGATCATAAACACAATCGAATGCTATGATAAACACAATTGAATGTGCTTGCATGTTAAACAAAACAAAACTGAAACTGATAACGGAAGAACTATTTAATGAATGTTGTAACAAGGCACAAATAGATACTCCATTTGTAAAAACAATTTAATAAAGACTAATTCAGGCACTCACACGATCTCATTTGGTCTTGTTTGGTTTGGTTTGAGACAGGAGGTCAAACTTGCCCAATGACACAATATAATAAGAAATGCAAGGCATCTACCAGCATAAAGCCATCTTTAAGCACAAATTTAATATGCGCTGATAGAGATCAGATTTCGTGTGCAAACCTTTTTATAGTGAAAAATACAATGTGTTTTCTTAGTGTTTAAATTGTACTTTTCAATGATAAATAGAGTATACATATAGGAACAAATAAACATTTTTATATATACATCAGATGTATATCTAGACATTTTGTCAAGCAAATTAAAGTAGTTTTTATTATTAAGTATATTTTACAGTATATGTCCATATTAATTCTTGTTAAAATATTTTATTGATAACCCACATTGAATATTTTTTTATATACAACATTAGAATGTTCTATTTTAGAAAATTTATTTCTATATGTAAATATACATGAAGTTCCTATCCACATAAATTACTTGAGATAGATCTTCAATTAGTTTATTTAAATCTCTTGTTGAAATATTTTTGAAAAGTAAAAGATTTAAAAGTGTTAGTCATATATTTTTTTACTTCTATTGATTTATTTTTATGAGAGGCTACATTATTTCTCTTTAAAACATAATTTTAAATTTTAAATTTTATTTTAAAAGGGGACCGACCATGAAACGAACTTACAAATCCCCCTCATATAGGGCTTTAGAATAAGCCTCTCTACTAAACTAGCCTCTTAGCTTAATGACAATATTGGTTTAGATTATCAATAAAGAGGAGAATTGTCTAAATATATTGAGAGAAGAAACTAAAAGGCACCTCAACATTCCAATAAATTTAAGTTTCAAAGCTTCATTTCTGTCAATTTACAAATCCATCCCTTACCATGTAAGCATAGTTGCAGAGAATCAAGGAATACTTAGACATAGAGCTAGATTCTAGACTTAACTAAAACTCAGAAGAATGACTTCATCTAAATGTAAATACATAAATGCATACTTGTTACAACCTTAAAAAATGTGTTAACCCACACACATAAGTTATTGTAGTGGTTGTATATGTGTCTACTTAAATTGTTTTTATAATCTTTTCTCTTTTTTCATTTTCCGAAGTTGGTTGATTGTATTATAATAATTGGTACATAGGTATTAGTTCTTTCTTCATTTTCTCATATTGTTATTTTTGGTTTTTCTTTTTATAGCTTTATCATATTTTTATTTTTTTTAATAAAATATATTCTTATTAAAATCACTATTTTAAACATAATAATTTTATTTGAGCATTTAGTATTTTCATTTTTATAATGTAGTAACTTTTTTAATGAGTATAATTATATTTTAAAATTCAATTTCATAAAAAAAAAAATTAATATACTAAAATATGTGTTTTAAATATTTAAGAAATTACAAATTAAGAATTCATATTATTACTGAATTAATACTGAATATTAAATTTTAATTATAATTAACATAAAACATATTTTTGAATATCTTTAATAATAAAATTAAAATTAATTTTATTATTTAATTTAAAAATAAACCATACCTAAAAATAATAGTCAAATCTCTACCTTACTCGTAGAATATCAGTGAAAATAAAAATATTGAAATCTCATATACAGATTATCATGAACAAAGAATTCATCAAGATCGAGATGTATTAAATATATATTCACCAAAAAAAATACATAATGTGCGCCACCTTTGCATATATTGCACTCTTTATTTATATTTTATTTAGACAAAACTTATATTCATAAAAGAAATACGTAGTGGTACTTGACTTGCCAGAACTTTACATATCATACTTTCTTTATTTATGTTTTTATGTGGCTTTTTGATTTTCTTTTGGATTGAAACAGACATCGATTCATCGCCGTCAAACTCTATAACGACAAAATTTCTTCAATCCAAACTATGGTATAAGATGGAACAAAGCGGTTGATATTAACCTACAGATTATTTTGGATCTTTAAAGCAAAAGCTAGGCCGATATTTTTTAACTTCTTTTTTAGTATTAATACGTATAACGCTTCCTTTAATTATATCTTCTGCTGCTTCAGTATTAGTACATACATTGCGTGATAATCCAAATTTTTAATTATATCTTCTGCTGCTTCAGTATTAGTACATACATTGCGTGATAATCCAAATTTTATCGTACTCTTGCGTGTCTGTATTTCTCGGAGAACTTTTGGTACACAACATTTGAACACAACATTTGATCTTGTTCACAAGCAACGCATCTCTGTACCAGAAAATGAAATCGTAAGATAATTTTACTTCACTATATGGAATTGTTACGATAAGTATTATATTGTAGTATGGAACCGTTGAAACGAATTTAAACACACATGCACAAGTAGTGGTTGCCCTATGTGACAGGTAACTAGAGTAATGGGCGCTTGGATGACATCCAAAGTTCAAACGAATTTATCACAAGTAATGGGCGCGTGTAGGTTGTTATAATCTCTGACATATTCCATTAACGTGGAGTTTGTTATAGGCATATTCACACAAAAGCATATTCTGTGACAAAAGCACCATATTACATGTAACGAGAGTAGTCTGCGCTTGGATAACATCCGAAGTTCAAACGAATTTATCACAAGTAATGGGCGCGTGGGCGCGTGTAGTTTGTTAGTCTCTGACATATTCCATTACCGTGGAGTTTGTTAGAGGAATATTCGCACAAAAGCATATTCTCTGACAAAAGCAGCATATTACAAGAAAGCAATTTATCAAACTTGAATAATGGCCATTTGCGTTTATATTAGGAAACTATGAAAGCTCTGAGCTGCACTCTGGTAATGGCAACTTGCATTTATATAATGGAAACCATCAAAACTTGGAGTCTATGAAACTTTCAACGGGACCTAGGAAGAAACTATAGTCGTTAAAGGAAGTGGGAGAGGAGTAGATTATTTGCAAAGGGTGAAAACGGCAGAGCTCTTTACACGGCCCAAGAGACGAAGGATTTCATTGTACAAAAGGGGAAACACATGTTAATACTAAAACGCCGTCATCATGTGGGTTACTGGGAAGGTTAATCCTGAGGCTCAAGGGAGCGGCTGGAGCAATATGCAGGGGCAATTCAGAAGTAGCAATGGGCGACCATTAACATTGAGAGACACAGCGAACCCTATTCTGATAACCTGCTACGATTTATGCAGCGGTTCGTCGTTCCTATTCGCAGAGGCAAGTGCAAAGCACACGCAGAATTACAATTTCATTATGTGGGAAGCCTGTCATGCGACCATGTGCTCTCCAGGATTTGAGATGCCTATTCCCGTTAAGTCCGTGGACGGGCAAACAACAATTGTGGGAATAGATGGAGGGTTCGTCATGAACAATCCCACAGCAGTGGCCATTACTCATGTGTTGAATAATAAGGTTGACTTTGCGTCTGTTAGTGGGGTGTATGATATCATGGTGTTGTCCCTGGGAGTGGGAACAATTGATTTTCCATAAAAAAGCGGGGAATAGTGGAATGGGCAAGGCCGATTCTGAATATTGTGAGTGAAGAAATCTCAGATATTGTGGATCATGTAGTCAGCGTGGCTTTTGGCGACAGAAAGCAACGCATGTATGTTTATCAATGACCGTATGCATGGATGGCGTCGAATTCCATTTATATGTTATCATTTTTATGCTTTGCGGCATCTAATTCCATTTATATGGCATCAAATTCCATCTATATATCATTATTTTCTGTCATTTTGGTCGCGGGTTTATTTCTTGGTACCTTGTTCATGTCATCCTACGTTGCAGGAGGATGATGTTAATGTCGATTTCTTGGATTAGCTCAATGGAAAAAAAAGGAGAGACTAGACTTTAGTATGATGCAATTTTTTCAACATCTTTCACGAGACAAATTGGAGCTACATGTATGTAATACTTTCCATTCTTATTCAATATTTTCCTCAGAGTGGTTGCATGAATTTGTGAAAGGTGAGGGAAGAGGAAAAACAGGGAGAGGAGGTGGAAGTGGTGGAGGAATAGGGAGGCGAAGGGAGGGGAGGTGGAGGAGGTAGAGTAACTGGAGAAGCATAGAGAGGAGGAGGAGGGGGAAGAGGCAGAAAATGCAAAGGGGGAAAGGCTAATGTTTGAGGGGAGGGGGCAAAGGAGGAGGGGGAATAGGTTGAGGGGGAGGAGGGAGAGGAGGAATAGGGTTTGAGGGACGAGGTAAAGGGAGAAGAGGGAGGGCAAGGAGGGGGGCAAGAGGAGAGGTGAAGGTGGAGGTGGGGAAGGACAGGAGTCGAAGGATAAGGGGAGGAGGAGAGGTGAAGGTGGAAGTGAGGCAAGAGTGGAAGAGGTGAAGGAGAAGGTGGTGGAGGAGTAGAGGATAGGCAGAGGTGGAGGAGGGGGAGGTGATTGTAGATGGAGGTGAGGGTAGTACAAGGAAGGAGGAGGGGGTGGTGGATGTGGAGGTGATAACGAGGAGCCGGGGGAGTGAGGAGGAGGAGTAGGAGAATGAGGAGTGTGGGGAGGTGAAGGTAGAGGAGGAGTAGGGAAAGGGGGAGGAGGGGGAAGAAGCGGAAGAGGTAGACGGGGATTGTAGGAGGAGGGGGGAGAGGCAGAGGAGCTAGCGGAGGACGGGGAGGCAGGGGAGGAGGAGGTTGGGGGGTGAGTGAGGAGGATGAGGAAGGGGGGCAGGTGGAGCAAGACAGGTAGAAGGGTGAGGGTGAGGAGGGGGAAGAGGTGGAAGAGGTAGAGGGGGGGGAGGATGAGGAGGAGGGGGGCAGGACGAGGTGGAGGAGGCAGCGAGAGAGGAGGGGGAAATGACAGTGGCGAATGATGGGGAGGAGGAAGAGGTTGAAGGCGAGGAGTTGGAGAGGGAAGAGGGTGAGGGGGAGGGAGAGGTGGCGAAGGAAGTAGGCTACAGGGGACGGATGGAGAGGACATGGGGGGAGAGGTAAAGGTGGAGGTGGGGAGGAGAGATAGAGGTAGAGGCATAGAAGGAAGGGAGGGTGAGGAGAAATAGGAGAAGGCTAATGGGGAGGAGGCAGAGGATGTAGGTGAGGAGGAGGAGAAGGAGGGGGAGGAGGAGGAGGAATATGCAGAAGAGACAAAGTAGGGAGAGGTAGAGGAAGGGGTGGGCATGTATGGGGAGGTAGAGGAGGAGATAGAGGAGGAGGAGGGGGAGGATAAGGAGGTGGTGGAGGCAGGGAAGGAGGATGAGGGGGAGGTGACGAGGGATTATGGGGAAGACATAGAGGGGGAGGAGAGGGAGGAGTGGGAAGAAAACAAATGTGAGGGGCAAGAGATGGAGGGGGAGGAGCGGGAGGAGCAGGAGCCAGAGGGGGAGGCAGAGGCATGGCATGGGGGGTGGAGGTGGGGGAGGAGAAAAAGGAAGAGGGGGATGAGGACGGGGAGGAGGAGGTCGAGGGGGTGAGATGGAGAATGAGGGGTTAGGGAGGGGAGTGAGGGGTTAGGGAGGAGGCAAATGAGGGGGGG
>APFE030576149.1:0-14013 GCA_000404065.3 Pinus taeda | reverse complement strand
GGTTTTAAGTGGAATGAGTCAAGGGCTTTTTTCTCAAAGTGCTCCATGTACAGGTTAGCGACAATAGGTGAGAGCGGGGAACCCATGGCAACTCCTGAAATTTGCTCATAATAGTGATCTTGAAAACTGAAGAAGGTGGACCGTAAACAGATTTCCGCAAGTTTTCACCAGCAACAGAGACATAGAAGAGCCTCTATAAAGGAAATTTCACCAGCAACAGAGACATAGCAGAGCCTCTATAATCTTCATACTAACTCTATAAATGAAAATCACAACCAACAAAGAGTTAGTTTCAAATTATATATGAAAGAAAAATTAAAAATGGAGAAACCCTAATTAAATATTACTACTTTACAACTTACCAATCACAAAAAAGAATACTCATTATAACCCTACCGAAAGTGAAGAGAACAAGTCCAAAAGAGAGTAAAAATCACCATTAAACAATATTTAGCAGGGCATGGCAGGTTAAAAATCCTTAGTTGCAGAGATGAATGGAGCTCTGTCGAAATACCAAGGAAAAATCAATGAATGAATCAGTAGAGGAAAGGTTAATAAGGAAAAAACCCAAACCCTAATGATAATCATTGTTGTATTGGAAAGATCAAATCTTAGTCGTTGATTAGAAGTCCTCATGTTAACAAATGTATTCATGTGAAGCCATACGGGTTGTTGTGTGTTGGACCAATGAAATGGGTCCATGTAACCAGAGTTGGTCCACGCGTAAACAATCAGATAAACCATGAAATAATTATAGTTTCAATATCTTATTTTTGGAACTTGAAAGCAGTTATATTACAATATGATATATATATATGTAAAAAATCAGATAAAGATTGTCTTACATAAGAATAAGGACAAAAAAAAGTATAAGAATTTACGAGGAGTTGGAATTTTTATAAAACTTAATGACCAAGGGATGATCTAATCCATTACAAAGGGAAAACTATGTAGTAAATAAGCTAATGACATAGTATACAACTACTTATAGGCAACAAAAAGAAAAAGAAAAAAAATAGTATGTTTTTGAGGTTCATGACGTGCGGTAT
The DNA here is from genome assembly GCA_000404065.3 of Pinus taeda. Classification (NCBI taxonomy): domain Eukaryota; kingdom Viridiplantae; phylum Streptophyta; class Pinopsida; order Pinales; family Pinaceae; genus Pinus; species Pinus taeda. The sequence goes on along the minus strand of APFE030576149.1, from coordinate 12,964 downwards.
CAAATCCAGGTTACAATACTTGGCCTTTATGGGTCCTGACTAAAATATTATTTTCTGTTTAACATATAGAAAATAAAACAAAGCAATAAAGAAAATTAGAGGCAAAAACTTGACCTAGAAATTATTCAAGAAGCAATTCAAGAGGAAATATTTAACCGAGAGGTATTGCGATGAGAAAGCTAGGGAATTCCATGAGTTAATACTAGGTCAATTATCAATGGAAGAATTTGTGAACAAATTTGTGAGCTTCTTTACTATAGGTGTCATATCTTTGAGAAGAGAAGGGAAAAAACTAAAAGGTTTATCAGTTGCTTGCATTTTTTTTTACAAGGAAAGGATTGATATAAAAATAATGGATGAGACAATAAGAAAAGATAAATTGTTTTACAATTAGACTAAGTAGAAAAGTGATAGTTCAAGGGGTTGGTTGCAAAGAAAAATGAAAAAATGAACGTCTAAAAGAAAGGATTTAAGAAACCTGCCTTTTCCAATACTTAAAAAAGTATTCAAGGGGAAAGGTATTGTAGAAATATGAAACAACACAAGAACATGAGTCATAGAAGTGGGCAAGTAATAGTAACAGAGAATCGAAGCATTGGAGAATCAAATAAGACACCAATCAAGTGTTGGGCTTGTAATGAAAATAATTTGTGGAGGGATTGCCTACAAAATCCTTTGAACAAGAAATAAATAATGCATAACTTTCAGAAGGCATCTATAGTAAATTATGTTACTCGTAATATTCCAATGATTAATGCAGCGTTGGATGATAGATAGGCTAGCTGTCAATCCACCATGGTGGATATCCAAGTTAAAATCATTGGAAAGACTATATTTGTGTTCATTCATATTGGCTCTACTTTTAGTTGTATTTCTGCTTATTGATTCAAAAATGTGGTATTAAAAAGGAAAAATAGCCTAAACCTTGGTTAGTTCAATTATTTATTGGAACCAAAAGAAGAATTACTGAGATTAGTAAGGATTGTCCAATATACTTAAATGGATTGCAAGCTAACTTAAATTTGAATATTCTTCCTTTGGGATCATATGATGTCCTTATTAGCATGGATTAGATAGAACGACATAAGTAATATTGAACTCTTTGGAAAAAAAATTCACATGTGTTAATAATGAAGGGGATACTTGTAAGGTAAAAAAGGTTCCAAGAGTCACTTCAGTGGGGCAAATAACTACCTTACAGTTAGAGCAATGTTCCTAAAAATGATGTAAATTGTTTGTAGTTCAAATTGAAGATTATTATGACAACAAATAGAAACCTTCTATAGAATATTATCCCATTGTAGAAAATTATATGTCTTTCAAGAGGAAATTCTAGGGCTACCTCCATGAAGGGACATAAATTTTATTATAGAGCTTATCCCTGGAGCAATCCCAACATATAAATCTTCGTACATAATGATTATTCTTGAGTTAATGGAATTAAAGTTACAACTACAAGAGTTTCTAGACAAGAAATATATAAGACCTTATGTGTCACCTTGGGGTGTACCGGCCTTGTTTTTAAAAAAGAAAGATGTCACCCTTATACTTTGCATACACTACTGATAGCTCAACAAAATGAAAATTAAGAAAAAGTATCCATTACCCAGGATTGATGAACTATTTGATCAAGTCGAAGGAGCTACTATCTTCTCAAATATTGATTTAAGATTCGGGTATCATCAGATTAGGATCAAAGACGAAGACATTTTGTTGACAGTGTTAGAAATTCGTTAACCAAGGGGGTCTCCCTGATGTGAAGTCCCAATTAGACCTCACACTTTTTGGAGTAGCATACCCATCTGGAGTATCAGCCCGACTGCCATGTATTCTTGTAGATTTTCCTTGGCTACAAAGTTTAGCATAAGAGAGTAATGCATATGTATTTTTGGATCAGTGAGTGATTATGCCTTGTGAAATTTTCAGCTACGGAAATTATCAAGGTCCTTTTACTTAAAGGGAAGAGAAAAGTGGGCCCTTTAAATACAAGTAATAGTACTAATCTAGAAAAGGCACACGATCATATACATATGAATGAATCATTGATCAACTAGCAAAATAGTTCACAAGGAAGCAACAATTGTTAAAGAAAATACAACACACCATCAACAAGATAAGTACCAAAGCCACCGAAATAGTTCAATTTCATTAGTATAGATGAAAACAACATACATCACAAACATTCAAAGAATAGTCTTATAATATTCATGACATGTGCATGAAAGAATTTTGGTTCAACAAGCTTCTGAATTAAGTAAAATTTCCAAGATACATCAAGATAGTGAACACCACTAGCCCCAATAGTGGAGCATTGGAGAAGTCATTGGCTCCTCCAAAACAACTATCTTGGTCTCCAATGCCTGGTAGGAAGAGCCAAGGTGAAAATTCCATTACATCATCAATGAGGGTGTATATATAAAAAATGGGGCGATCATTCACCTCCCTTGTGACTCTTGGACCACTCTCATGATTGTTTTACTTCTCTATGACCTTTTGACTTCCTACATGACTTTTCACATCATGGATGACACTTGTACTTCCAATTTACATTGCATTTCTCCCATATAGAATTTACATAATCCACAAAATGATGTGGCCCATAATGACTCATGACATAACATGGCATGATATTGATGACATGGACTTGGTAATGACATAGCAATATCAAGTTACCTTTTTCTGCTAGTTTCTTTGTGTATTATTGAAATATGTTGCATGTTCTTCTTCTTCCTCCTCCTCGTGACTTGAAGATAAGGAGTCTTAAATGTGATCTTGATTCTATTGTAATCGTGTTTTCCTTCGTATTCTTGCTTGATGATCATCTGGTCTCTCAACTCCATAGGTGTCTTCTATCATGGTCCCCTTCTTCTTTTCCTCCATCATCATCCTATTATGATAAGATAGAGTACCTTCAACTGAAAACCATTCATGAAAAGATGACATAAGTCTGAAAACCCATAATCTAACATGTTTCATGAAATCACTTGTTAGGGCTAGAACTGGTGACTATTTTAGTGAGTGACTTAGGGATTGGGTAGTTCCATAGGCCAAGGTATGAGATCGAGGCTTAAGACTGTGCAATGCGTAGTTCAATATGGCCAGGGTCAAGGGATTTCACAGATGAGGGGCTCAAGAGCTCAAGGTTGAGGCTTGAGCATTGAAGTTTCCCAATATATAGTTATATAGGGAGAATAGCCTCATGGATTGTGTAGCTCAAGGTGTCAAGCTAGAAGCTTGAGGCTTGACACTGTGTAGTGTGCAATTAAGGTTAACTGGGAGGAAAAAATTACGCAGTTCTATAGCTCAAGGGTCAAGGTTGGGCATTGTGACTGCACAATGTGTAGTTCCAAGAGGCAAGGTCAGGGCTTGAGGTTTGATACTGTGCATTGTGTAGTTTAGGAGGGTTGAGTGATGCCAGGTTGCTTAGTCGGGAAGTTTTTAGGACTTGGCTATGTGCATAGTCAGTGAGATCATAGTGAACATTGATGGAACTTAAGTATGATCACACACTTAGAACATTTGATGATGCAACATTGATCACTCAAAACACATGGACAACATACTTCTCTCATTGTGATGACATTGCAATGAATTTCCCTAAGTGTGACACTAAAGATACACTTCACAACGACAGTGACAACATTTGTGCGACAGTGCATGAAACTTTGGGAATGAGTGTAAAACATGTCTATATGACTAGAAGGACTCATCAACACCAAATTTACCCTTTGAAACAATCTAAAACTTCTTTTTACAACGTGCGATGCTTATCATGCCAAAATATGACACTTGTGATATGAGAGGAAATGTGCAAACGACACTAGCGATATGTGAATGACAGTGAATGTGACACATCTCAGAGCGAAGATAACATGAAAATGACATTTGCGAAGGTGAAAATGTGAAAAAAGTGACAATTGGAGAAACTCACCGAAATAGAAGTACGATCACAAACAAAAGTGAGACTATCAATTGAGAGTGTGCATTGACTATCGACATAGGTTGAACATTGCATAAGCACTGTCTTGATGGACTGTTCTTGGTCTATTCAAGCTTGTGTAAACAATGCACTGATGAACTTGTTGCATATTGAGCATGTGTGAGTAGGTGACTTCAATTCTTACAATCCAATAAGGGAGCTCGAAAGCTTAATAAAGCATCAATCAACCAAGAATTGACTACGGAATGAATGATCACAAGAACCACAGTAGGCTCCAAATTTAAAGTGTAAACAAAAATTTGGAGGGTGTTTATTGCAATGACATCACTTAGTGACATGTTAGTAGAACTCCAACTTCTCTACCTTGGTCAAATATTTTATACAGGATCTAGTTCCTCAGAAGTATTGATTCATCATTTGGATTACCCTGGCTTCCCTACTTACCCCATGCATAAACATAGCCCCATTCATTCCTTCTTGGTTAAACACAAACACTGAACCAACAATATCACAATGTTTCAAGATAAAGAAAGTGTAATGTAGCATTTGAGTTTTAGATATTCAGAGTATAGTTTTTCATTTTTGGTGTTGCTCCACTGCTAGCAGGCCTGGACAGTACCCCAATAGAGTCACTTCAAGGACACAAGAATCGCTTTGTTGTTAGCAAACCTAAACAATACCCCAACGAATTCACTTCAGGAACACAAGCATCTCTCCGCTACCAGCAGGCCTGGAAAGTACCCTGACAGAGTTGATTGCTTCACCTCCCTATTCAGGAAGCCTTTCTCTTTTTCACCCTTTATTTATTTATTTATAGAACTGTGTATTGGCACTTATTTATTTCATGGGTGGAATATGGATCCTGACTTATTGAGATTATAAGAGGTTGTCCCTTCAGAGAAGTATGTGTGAGACCTCTTATATTTATTTTCTCATTTACATTTTCCCCTTGTCCTTCTCTACTCAATCGGATCAACATGGAGAACACTGAAACATAAAATACTGAGTATAGGTATGAGGTTTCTGGAATAGAAAAGAATATCATGGTTCCATGCAGAGATTTCCTCATGCAAAGATGATATTTTCCATCTGAACATAATTGGCCAAAGGGATAACCAAGACAGAGAAGAAGGATTGAAAGTTAGCCAAATGTTTCAGTGTCACAAAGCCCTTTTCCATTTTGCCACATTATCTTTTGATCTATAAGGAAATCCTTCATGCGAAGTATTATTAAACAAAACACAAAAAGAGATGACCCATATTTAGAAAACCAAAATCAAAAGATGAAACAAATGGAGGCCAAACCGAAAAAAGAAAGCGAGACAAAACAAAAGACTATAGAAAGTAACTGCAGGATTCATGTGCAAAGGAAGCCAATATGCAACTAGAAATACTCCTAACCTAGCTAGCTAGAAGGGCAGGGCCTTGTATAATGAAATTTCCAATGTAGCCACCATATCTTCTCCCGACCTGTATACAAAAAGATATGGGAAATTAAAACAAATAAAAAATAATGTGCAATGTAAAAGGTAAGAGCGTGAATATCTTGCAAAAGAAATTGAAGGTCTTTCGTGTCAGCAAAAATATACGTCATAACCACTACTTCTAACCAGCTCACATTCTTACCCTTTTATGAAAACCATAATTAATGAAACCTATTAAACTTCTTGTGAATGCATCTTCATCTGCACTGTCTTGCTTAGCAAGCATGAGAAAAGACTGAAACTTGTTATTAGCAAATGGGCTTTCTAAGTAATATGCTTCCAGGCAATCATAGATTGGATCATGAAATTTGAAACAATCCTCTTGAAAATCCCAAAATCCTTGAAAATATAAATTTTCAAATAAAATCATAAGTTCGAGATGAGAATCTTGTGAGGGAAAATGGATCCGATCATATTCAACGAGCATGCCAAGATAGTGAGGACTTGACATACCATCATGAAGGCTGAAGTGCCTCAACTGCTTGGCTAGTATCTAGACATCGAGATGATAAACCATAAATATCAAAGGATGTAAAACAACTATCATTGGATGTGCTAATGGGAAAAAGGTAAGCTTTATGACAGTCATCAGAGACAGTATCATGATCGGATGGGTTGATTAAAGCATCAAATTACCAATTTGTAATTAACAAGGATAAATCAATTTGAATAGTTCAGCGAATGCTCTGAACAATTGAATGACCTTCCTCTTATAGTGAATGTGAAAAATGATTTTCTTGTAACTGGTGACAAACTATATAAGCATCTTAATTGTCGAAAGAATTGAAGAAGAATGCTAGTATAGTAAATATATGAAACTAGTCAGGATGTAATGGATAAAAAAGTGGAACTTGATTCAACAAATAACTCAAGCACTTTCTAACACTCAAGAGAATTTCTAGTGTCATGAAGGCATTCACAAGAAAAACTAGGAGCTATTTATTTGCCATAGCACTCAATATATATGAACTCTTCGGCCAAAAGTAATCTTCAAATTGATCATCTGTGCAATTTTTCACATTCACAAAAGGTGTAGAATCCAAACCCGAATTTGATACAAGAGATTTGTGTGAGGATGAATTCTCTACAACAATATAATTAGAAACCCGATCTTGAGAAATAGGAAAATTGGAATGAGAAATCTCAAAATCCATCAAGAACGAGTTTGTATCTAGTGAAGCAATACGAATGAAAGAATTCTGTGAGAAAATCAAGATCTTACATGGTTCAGGAATTTCACCTGGATAGCGAGAACCTGACATAACCCTCAATGAGATTTGAAGTGCCTCGACTTCTCGACAAGTTTTAAAACTTTGAAAGGGCAGATAACAACATTTGGTAAACTGAGTCAACTGCAAATTGCATGTGGGCAACTACTATCGGTTAAGTCAACATGATCACTACTATTTAGATGGAATTTATCTACATCATTGGTTTTATCAAATCCTTAAACTTCAACAGACAGATTACTCAATTCATAATATTCTTCTGGTCACAAGTCTAAGAATGTATACATCATAAAATTATCATGATCACACTGATTCGAAGAGTTTCCCCCATACAAAGCAAGAAATGATAAGGGATGGAATGGATTCTCTATAATTTCATTGCTTTCTTCTTCCTCATGGATAATATCACTATCATGTGTCATTTCATGAGTCATTTCATCAGAAAACAAACTCGAAGAACATGAATAATTTCCATCACAAGTTTATGCATTACAAACAATAGAGCACAAATGATAGGGAGGTGAAGAGGAAGAAGTGTTCATAAGGGAATATTCTTTGACTGAAATAAATTTTTGAGATCTAAAATTTTTGAAATAGAATCTTATTGAGAAATTGAAAGATTATATGGTGCACTTAGGTATTTGTCATCATATATATCAATGGATTCATCCTCATCAGAATCATGATTGTCCAAGACTTCATATTGATTAGGAGAATTGATTGTATTCGATTGATGACCAAGATTACCAGACTCATTATCATGAGGCAAAATAACCTTCACATAGAGGGTTTTGAAAAAGGAAAGAAATATTGAAAGAATATTCACCTTCTTGCTCCTCTACCTATGAAATGTGACTACCTTGCACCTGTTGACTTCTTGATTTTGGAAGAGATCGATTAGGCATATTGAGGGACAAGGGGTCATGAGAAAGAGATGGTAAAGGATTACTTGTATCCAAATCCCATTCAAGATTTAAATTATGAGTAATAATATCATCTTGAGGAATGGATAAATTAGCCTTCATCATAGGCTTCATGAACCATTATGGGATTCTCTCCATGTGATATGAATCATGAAGAGCGGATTAGGAATTTGATTTTCATATTTCCCAAATTTATTATCATTGCAAGGAGGCACCCACATCAAAACTGAAAAAGGAGGAGGGAAAGTAACAAAAGGAATAGTAGGTTCTTCCCATGAAATTAGGGATGTCTCATGACTTAAAAGAGTTGGGGAAGCATAAACATCAGGTGGTTTGAGTTCACCATGCATAGAGATATGAACCAAATACTCAAACTTATGTTTAAATAAATCCCAATCCATGTCTTCTTCAAGAAATTCATAACAGAGGTGAAGGAATCAATCAAATAAATCCTTAATTGATTCATTAGGCTTCATTCTTAGTTGATTATTCCTTTTATAAACATCTCAGTAATCATACATATCAAATGATAAATGAATCTCCTTGATGAGGTGTTCAAGAGAATGAATGGAAGAAGGTGGTAGAGTGTGACACCATACACTAACTAGACCTTCAAGGGTGAGGTATAAGAGAATAAAAGAGACAGCTTCACAATAAATTTCATAGTATTCACAGAACTTAAGGAAAAGAGATGCATGCTCAACAATGGATGTATCACTGTCACCATCAAACTTGAATTGAGACAAGTCATGGAGACACTCATCAGGGATTGAAAGTTCATTAGGGAATAGGTTAAAAAATACTCTGGGAGTATGATTTGAGGATGAGCCATTTCATATAAGAGGTTCAAAATAGACTTGATGGGCACAAATTTTCATTTGGCCCTCCTTCTAGTGCCATTTTGTTGAGGGTGCTGGAAATCCATCAACTAAGGGGGTCTCCCAGATGTGAAGTCCCAATTATACCTCACACCATTCTGAGTAGGAGCCCCATCTAGAGTATCATCCTTAATGCTATGTATTCTCGTAGATTTTCCTTAGCTAAAAAGTTCAGCACAAGAGAGTAATATAAAGGTATTTCAAGATCAGTAAGTGAGTATGCCTTGTGAAATGTTCAACTACAGAAATTATCATGGTCCTTCTACTGAAAGGGAAGATAAAAGTGGGCCCTTCACAAACAACTAATAGTACTAATCTAGAAAATGCACATGACATATACATATGAATGAATCATTGATCAACCAGTGAAATAGTTCACAAGGAAGCAATGATTGTTAAAGCAAATACAACACACCTTTAACAATATAAGTACCAAAGTCACCAAAATAGTTAAATTTCCTTATTACAGATGAAAACAAGATACATGGCAAACATTCAAAGAATAATGTTACAATATTCACGACATATGCATGAAATCATGTTGGCAAAAAAGCCTTTTGAATTAAGTAAAAGTTCCAAGATACATTAAGATAGTGAACACTAGTTTCCCTAATAGTGGAGCATTAGAGCAGTGAAAATTCCATTGTTGGTGTCTAGCTTGCTCTATTTTTACCCTATTCCCATAAGCTTTAACCTCTGTTTTATCTCTATTTAACCCTCTCATTCATGCACTAGTCCAAGATAATCATCTATTCCTACATATACTTCATATTTCATAATTAAGATTTAGTAAGTTCTTTATTAATTACTTTACATAGATTTCATACATTTTAGTATTTCTTGTATCTTATGTTTAACTTTCCTAAAAGTAATTAAAGAACTAAGTGTTAATCATTATTTAGCGTGATCAATGCAGGCAGATTCCTGCACCACCAACGAATTTGCTCTGTGGTTTCTGTGATATTCCACAATGGTGTTTTTGATCCATGACTCCTAGTTCAGTTGCGGACTATCTGAGGATGGACATTAGTGGTGTATAATCAGGGAAACTTGCCAAGAATATGATCTGCGACCATCAAATTTCATGCCTTATTATAAATATCAGTCGGTTTTGCAATGTTTTTTGTTAGTTCGTTCGGTCGAAAGACTTGAATAGGAAATTACTGTAATTAGCAGAATATGGCTAAGGCCAAGAGATTGTATATAATCTATATTGTAGGTAGAGCCAAGCTAGCAATCTATGAGTTGTAATTTTATTTACTTTGTAATTTTGTATCGCCCTCGGTTTTGGGATGGACTCGTATTATCATGTATATGTGTTGATCAAGTTAATACAAGGAACACGCCATGTTTTCTTCACGTTGTGTTTAATTTTTATTTCATGCATGATTACGTGATAAACCGTTTCATTTCCTAAATGGGAAACGAGTTGGTTAGCTAGGGCCCAACCAACCCAGCTCATTTACCCTTGTGCTTTCGCCATATAAAAATTATGTGTGAACATTTATTCATTTGCAATTGCATGGCTTAGATTGCTCTTATGTTTATTTCAGAAGTTTTGAGTTAAACTCATTTCATAGTCAAGCATGAACGAATCTGTAGTTTGGAAGTTTAATTAATTTTATTTCTTTCTTGCAATTTCTTTCCTGCAAATGCTTTCTTGCAATTTCCTTCCTACAATTCTTTTCCTGCAATTTTTGTCTTAGTTTACTTCAACTCGGGTCATGCAGGAAGATTCTTTCTATACCAGTGCATGTAGTTTCCTGCGCTCTGATTTATTCATTTACTTTACAACAAGTGTTACATTCATTTTCTTGCTTATAATTTCATTTATTACTGCAAGCAAACATATTGTTAATTCAAGTAATCATTCTCAATGTTAAGAGTTATACTTGTAAAGGATCTTTACATGAATTAAGGAAGACCGTTATACTTTACACTTGCATTTTATGACTTAAGAAAAGGAATAAAAACGTTATAAGTGAATTGACGAAAGTTATTTGATGCATGCAAATTACTTTGATTGCTGCTTGATTATTTCAAATTGTTTTTGCTTTATGAAGTTTACTTTCATTGAAAAGTTTAATTAATTAATGCATTCTTTTTCACATGTAGTTTATCTCAGAATCGAGCTTGCAATTGCAATTCTTTTTAACATGTCTTTTAATTCTTTCGAAAGTAAATTGGAAACTTTGGTGAAGGAAGCTTTGTCTCGGTGCAAGAGTTGGTCTCTTGTCACAGGAACAAAGTGCTCTAAGCCTTGAGGCTTAGAGCACCTCCATAAAGACATAAGTCTTCAGTAAAGAAGGTAAAATATACTTTTTCACATAGGTACTCTACATGCACTAGTGCAAGAACAGGTTGCCTCGTGCAGAAGGAAGATCAATTGGGAAATAGATCTTTGCAAGGGCCCACTTGTTAAACTGTTGGCCATCTATACTGAAGATAAACATTGCATTTCATTTCAACATTTAAGATTTCTTCCAGGTGTGTGAAAGTTCCTTTACTTAATTTCCTTGCAAATTATTCTTTTACATTCCATCACTAGAATTGCTTTGGTGTCGATTGTCTTTAAGATTGTTTTCTATCTGATTCTGCAACATTTCATTTAAGAAGTAGGATTAGGAATAGGAAAAGATCATACCACTTCTGGCATTGCCCGTGCTTCCTCTCTAAGTTTACAAAACCCCTGGGTTGACAATTAAGTGTTGAGGAGTTTGTTTAAGTGCAATTCTTGCACTCCAACATTTTGGCACCATTGTTAGGGAGGCGATTTGAATTGGTAAGAATTTTCTGTTTTTTGCAATAGGGGTAAAGTTTGCTATTATTTTTTCTGCAGTGTGCTTCTACTTTCTTGAATGAATTTATAGGTGTCTAGTTATTTTTAAGTTGCAACATTTTTATTGGAATTTTGTTTTGCCGTTTTTCTGAAATGAATGCCTAAAAGAGGTAGGGGTCCAAAGCCCACTAGGGGCCAAAGAAATACTGATAAATCTGAAACCAAATCTCATATTGGGCCTTCTTTTCTAGGTAGAAAATCCAAACAAACCCAGATTCATCACGCAGGAACAATCCACTTGGGCTCTGGCAGCAATTGTCCAAGTATGACACAGCCCACAAAGGGGAAGAAGGGGACTATTAGAACCCATAGTCAGCCTTCTCAGCCTATTGAGAGAGGTTCATGTGGAAGAACAACAATGGCAGATCAGGAAGACCATGCAGAAGGAACTGGTGAAAATCAGGTAAATGAGGAATAATCCACTTTTGGATTCTCAATTGTGGATCCAGATACACAAGTACAAATGAAAAATATTTCACCATCAGCTCTTCCTCATTTCTATGGTAAGGTACATGAAGATCTAGATTCTTTCCTATTTGAGTTTGATATTTTGTGTAGAAGTTATGATTATTCATTTGATGCCCAAAATTTAAAGTTGTTTCCTGCAACTCTCAAGGACACAGCACTCCGCTTGTTCATGGGACTAGGAAGAAATGCTATATCTTCTTGGGAACAAATGAAGAGAGTGTTCTTGTCAAAATATCAAGAATATTATAAGACTAGAGATATTCAATATGAAATCTTTAGTATTGTGAAAAATGATGATGAGACTCTAGAGAACTACTTGGAGAGATTCATGTACATCCTCCAAAGGTCAAAGCACAAGTTTGATCTAAGTACCATTAGAACCTTGTTCTTACGTGGGATTACTAACGATGTTAGGAATAATCTAAATCTATTAGGACAAGGGGATATTGCTCAAAAATATTTTGATCAAATATGTGACTTGTGCAGGAAATTATTGAGGAACCAATAGAGATCCGATAAAGGAATTCAGAATAGAAATAAGAAAACCAAATCTACTGATGCTATGATTATTGGATTATAAAACACAATGGACAATGTGAAAATTGAAATAATGAATATTGTTCGTAAACAAATAGACTCTTTGAAGTTTCAGCAAAAACTTGTAGAGGAACAAGAGTCATTGTCTATTTTTTGTCCAAAATGTAGAAGAAAGCATATTTTAAGAGAATGTCCTCCCGATATTAAAGAAACTAATAAATGTGCAATTTGTACAAAGAACCATGCCAAGGATAAATGTCCCTCCATACATGGGCTTGTACTTGAAGGAGGACAACCTGAAGCTGAATCACTACATGTTATGGAAGCACAAAGAAACTTGCCTCAAGTAAGTGCAAGTATGGCTCTTGAACCTCCATCGCATTTTTTTGGTTATAATGCACATTCATATTCCTATCCTAACAATAGTCACTCTCAACATTGGCAACATGGGAACCAATATCATTATGGACAACCTTCCCAATATTGGCAGCAAGGATGGAGAGGTCCAAACCATTCATATCATTCACACCATTCCTATCCTCACCTATGCAGTCATATCCTCCTACATATGCACCTTACCCAATGCCACAACCATCATTACCTCAGTTGAGTTCGCCTATGCAACCATTGCCTTTACCTCCACCATTTGGACCTTCTCAGCTGCCT
>APFE030576148.1:390144-417660 GCA_000404065.3 Pinus taeda | reverse complement strand
TGGTTGCAGCTGCTACAACACCTCCAAAAATATTTACCCTTGGGGATGACATCATCATCATGAATCCTATTGGTTCTTTTAAAGTCTATTTGTTAGTACCTTTTTTTTTTTTATTTTGAGGCCCATTTTTTACCTCAAAATTCCCCTAATGAAATATAGAACTCAATACAAGTTTTACCATGTCCAAATGAAGATTGCACTCCTCCGTTGAACATCTCACATCCTTTCCCCCCTCCTACTTTCCTTAATCAGAAATAGGGAAGTATATAGAGAAAGAATTGCATCAAAAAATATACCCCTCTTTAATGTTAAATATGAGCCAAACAAATAGTCCCCCCTAAACACCATATCTCCCACAACAATATGAATCCACAAGTGTTGGTGAAAATAAATTTTAATGAAGGCATAGAAGAAAGATCTATTAAAATATGTTGAGTCATTTGTAGCACATCTATTAAAAAAAATGGAACAACTCCTATAGCCTTAGGGGTAAAAACCCAATCAAGGAAGGTGAATAAGTACTTAGCACTCCACAAGAATAAGGGGTCATAGGCCCACAAATATCACTATGAACAATAGTTAAGGATCAAGCCTCACATCACAATAAACCAAAGAATGCATTGTAAAAATACCAACTCCTAGAACTTAGATAATGTCTCCAAATATGGTTAGGTCAATAACGATCTCATCATATTGAGAAATCTAGGGCCTTTATACGTGAATTCATTTTTTGACTTTTTATTTATACAAACAATTTCTTCCTTATGTGTGTGTTCATTAACTTCATTACCAGCTACCACGAATAATAAACAAAATAACAATAACACAAGATATAGGAAGTAGCCAAGGCAAAACCTCTACAAGACCTTGAGAGGAAAACCCATGGAAAATATTCTTATAGAATCTTCACTTGATAAAATTTCCAAGGCCTAGACAAGGACCCTTTGACTAATGTGTCTCCAAGATCAACGCAAGTACCTTTGACTGTTGTTGTCCTCTTACTACAACTGTCCTCTAACTATTGTACAGTGAATTGGATCAGCTTCTAGATGAGCTAGGAGAAGCCTCTACCTTCCTTGTACCTTTCCTCAAATTGTACTTGTTTCAAGGGTGATTACAAATCAAGTTTTTACCCAACAACTTGATCTTCCTCTTGCAATTTCAATCAGTCCTTTAAGTTTGCAATTTCACTGTGAATGACTTCACTAGATGTGAAGGAGTGGTTATACTATCCCTCCTATATCTTCACTTGCCTTAAGGATTAGTCTTGTGTGCCAAGATCCTTACCCTTGACCTTAGAACGATCCTTTTGGAGACCTTGTGGATGACTGTCCTAGCAGCCCTAAATTGGAGAAGAATAGGTCTGCAATTCAAGTTCACACGTAGGAGAGGTTTAGGGCTCTTTTATCCCTCCTAAACCTTCGCTCTTCTAGTAGGATACTTCCGCTTGTTTATTCCCTTCAAAACTATCCCAAAAACGAACCCTTTCCTTGCCAAAACAAGCCCACAAGATGCTTCCCTAGTCTCAATTTGTTGTTTCACATGTGGATAGATTTCTTTCTATTTCAAATGGTAGAATAGGCTCCTTTTTCTCGCTGACCTATGGCTCCTTCTCTTGACCTTTTCCTCACACATTTTTCACTGATTTTGACCAAATTCTTGAGTATGCGAGAGTAACCAAATTGATGTCCTTGAATAAGGTGAGAGGGGTCCTTTTATAGTCTTCTTGTGATGCCTCATTAGGCCGACTTGATGACTGTCCCTAAGCCGACTTGAAATCTGCCTTGAAGTCATCTTCTATCAATTCATGTGTAAGCCTTCTTTGTGCCAACTTAATGCCTCTTTTGCCTTGCTTTTGGAGGAGTAATTTTACATGGTTATTTCCCTTGATCTTATGGAGACACAACTTCTCATTTTGACATATTATTTACAAGTGTAACAATTAAAATAATGACACAATCCTATCACCTAGCCTAGAGCTCACAATGGGAGCTACAAAAACAGTTTTGAGCATGAAACCCATGACTCAAATTTTGCAAAAATAATTTGTTAGATACAAATTTACATCATTTGTCATTATAAATATTGAACCTAGTTACTCTTTCTTCAACACATCACATTGTAAAACAAGGAAGGACTAGGAGGGAAATTGCACCGCCAAATGTACATTGTAACAAAAGTTATTTAGGTTCAATAACAATGTAGAGGAAGTCTCCATAGAAAGTAAATCAACGAGAGAAAGTACATTAAACTATATTGGTTCCATTGTAATAGGCAAAGAATCATTTGTGGAATAATCCTCAGTAATTAGTAGATACAACTTAGTGGATCATGAACATAAACTCCACCAAAGATAACATTTGCAGTGGATAGTGTAAGGCTAAAGCAATAACTCAATGCTTGGTGATTAATTTAACTAACGCAAAGTTGCATATATACAATGGAGATGGCTATTCACTTCACCTTTTATGAGGGACTCTTAGTCTTCCTCATGATCCTCATTTCATCTACCTATCTATTATGTACAATAATACAATAACCTTGAAGGATTATATATCTAACAAATGGATCATATAGAAAATATATCAAAATATGGACCCTGTATTTTATCCAAAAAAACTTGAAATGAAAATTTGATAAATTCATATTTTTATCAAGGTCAAACCCATATGCAAAGTGCATAACCTCACATGCACTGTAAATTGTTTAGCAATATCATAAAAAATATCCTTTTAAAAACCTTATACTCTTACAACTTCTTCAATTTGTTGAAGATAAACCATACAAGACTTGGAGACGTATCCATCATTTTCATAGAAATTACATATAGATTAATTTTTTATATGATTGGCCAAAACATTAGCCTCATTTACTAGGGTGCATGTCCACATAAGGTTCATTATTTTTAAATATGGCATACATAAGTATACAAAAATTCATGATGTTTAGGTGCAAAGAAGAAACATAACACTAGATTCTTCATAGTTTTTGCAATGCAAAAACTCTACACTAGGATGGCACAAGCCTTAGCTAAAGAGCGATCCAAGAGAACAAAATTATACCACGAAAACAAACAAAAATATCCTTGGGTTTAAAAGAGGGTTTTTAAATGAGGAAAAAAAAGGGATGATCTGTAAACCCTAGTTCCATAAACCATTGGGCAATGCCACTAGCCAAAAATATTTGAATCAACTAATCAAAAAATCAAATCTAGAAATACTTGTTCTCTAACCCTTCAAGGCAATGCCATTACCAAAAGATATTTGGATCAACTATTAAAAATTCAATCTATAAACCCTAGTTCTACAATCCTTATGGCATGCCATCAACCAAAAATCACTAGATCAACAACTAAAAAGATCAAATCTAGAAACCCTAGTTCTACAATACTTAGGGCAATGCCACCAGCCAAAATAATTTCAATATGTTTCAAAAAGTAAGAATAAAATATATAGTTTCAAACCATGGTTTTTTAGTCATAAAAAATAGTGATGCGACAAGCACATAACCATGGATTGGCTCAAGAAATACAAGTGGAATAAATCAATGTCTAAACCATAAAATTGGGCCCTCCAATCCATGGACAAGGTCTATAAAAATAGCATAAAATATTGGGCTTAAACATCCCTAGACAAAATGGCCAACTTCAACCAACATAATCACCCATGTAATAGCCTCAATTCCCTTAGTTAGGCATGATCTTCCAATGTAAATGTCAGTCATTGCAAAATACAATTAAGAATAAACCTTAACTAATGATGAAAATGAAGGAGGTTCATGCCTATTCTAATACCATTTTGAGATCCATAATAGAAAAAGAAAGATCTAATGGAATCACTAGGAAATGTTAAAACTTGCAATAAACGGAGAAAACATTAGCACTACCCTAGACAAACCTATGCATAGTAGCCCATATAATACCAAAGAGAGTGCTAGAGATGATTTACATGGTAACATTAAAGAGAAATAATACTACGCACAAGAAGAAATTCCCACGCGCAAGTGAAAACTAAATATCTGGTGCCTATAAATATAAAACATTGTATAAAATATTTGTACTTATAGGCCAAAGAATGATCAAGAGGAACACAAGAAGATTTCACTATGTTTTTATACACTACTCAAGAGGTAGGGAACTCTCCCCAAAAAGGATTATAATATCATATAAAATCAACTAAGTTGATCTTAATCATAACCTAATACATTAATGCCTAACCAAAATAGTGACAAAATATGAGTTGTCCACATCCAAATTTAAGGATTACTACATTCTCAATCATATATAGTTATTTGACATGCTTTGCATCAACCAAATTGAACACAATGCATCCATTCATCATTATCCTTTAAATTTGAGGAAGGTTGAACATAGACTTCTCATCTTATTTCTCCATTCTTTTTTATCTCTCTCACTCACACACAGAAATCTTCTCCTAATCAAGTTTAAGCAAGGAAGCCAGCATGGTTTTCATGTTCATAATCGAGACATAGTATAGCTAAATTGAGTTGTTGATGAAAATGAAAAAACAAAATAAATTATCCCCAAGGGTTAGCTCAATTGGTCAATTTCTTGTTGCTAAAGCACCTCCCTAGTGGGAGATCACAAGGTAAATTCTCCTCGATGCCCTTGGAGTTAGGATTTTCTAATAAGCTGATAGGATGTGATCACTTTGGGTGGATCTGTCTTGATATTTCCTCGAAAAAAAGATAAAAATAAATAAATAAATAATGAACATTGGCACCATATTTCAAAATTTCATGACCCTATTGATTAGGTGTACATCAAAAATATCATCAAGAGACATGTTTCTAAAGATTCCATTATCTTGTGACTATCATTAGAAGGATAAGATGTGACAACATAAAAACACCTATATTGACCACATGATATTGTTGGACATAATACTGAGAGGGAGGGAGGGGGTGAATCAGTATTACCAGATCAATAATTTAATTTCCAAAAATTGATTTGTATACACTACTTCATCTCAATGAACTAGCGTGTATACGCAATTGTACTTAATGCAACCAACATATATGCAGAGAGCTTTAGATTTACACAAATTATCATGTATTGAACTTTAATCAATATATCAGGAATTCATTAGACAGTGTAGTAAAATCAGAATAAAGCATCACACATAAGCAACGCACAAGAACACCAAGATATAAGGTGGAAACCCAATGTGGGTAAAAACCACATGCTATTGTCATCTCTGTCTTCTTTTAATAATAAGAAAATTCTGTTTAAATTTTTTGTACTGGTGCAGTGTTATACCAGTACGCAGGTTTCTACCTGCAAAAGGCTACAACCTTCTCTCGTTCTCCAGCTTCTAATGGAAGGGAGCTACAACCCCTAGCTCTTGCACTAGCTGATATGTTTACTAGTACGTAGGTGTCGGCCTACAGAAGGCTATAACCTTCTCTTTTCTACCAGGGACCACGTTTCATAAATTTTCAGATTGGATCCATCAACAACATCATTCAATCATCAAATATATCTGCATCAACCAATCTCCTTTTGAACCAACCACAACCGAATCAATCAATCACTTTGACAACCCATCAATCTAATCATTCAGAATACAGTAACCAGAACCCAAGCCAAAACCCAGAACACTGCAACAACAAACAGAAGAAACTAAAACATATTTTATAAGGTATACGCTACTTTCATGTGTCAAACATGCGTGCATACATGCTTTCCTTAAAGCAAACTAACATATAGATTTGCAAATGAAATTTATGATGTATACGTTGAATTGATATGTAGAACCAGCGTGTATACACTCCTTTTCTAAAGTGAACCTACGTACAGATCTGTAAATGATGATTTAAACATTACAACTATTCCAGACTTCAGTCATACCCAAATCATCATATTTACAGACTACAACATGCACCAGTTATTTAGATACATGATCAAACCACATAAAGATAATTCACTTCAAGCCTTAAGATCCTGATACATCATTAGATCTTATCATTCATCAAACGCTAAGGTTCATCCTTGGTTCAAATCAATCACAACACCATAAGCCAATAACCTGCATATTAGATCTCACACTTCATTAGATATTCGATACTTGCACACCTTGGCCTAATGATCTTCTCCTCCTTTTATAATTTTAGGCCTTTCTCAATACCATGGACCAAAACCACTTAAGACCAATACCTTGGACCAAATAGCTAGGGTCAATACCTCGGACCAGATACCTTGGATCAATATCATGGATCAAAATACCATGGATGAAATACTTTGGACCAAAATTTAGTTTTCCAAGGTATACGAACTTTTCCTTTTGTGAAAGTGCATGTGTACGTATACCGACTTGTATACAGTGAACCTGCATGTATACACAGCTTGGTCAATGTTGAACCTGCGTATACCTCTCTTTCTTCATTCTGTGAAGACTGATTTGTAATTTTTTGTTGTTTACCTACTATATTGTGATCTTTCATCTGAGTGAGTTGCCTTCTGAACTGATTCCTTGAAGCTGCTCTGCATTTCATCACATCTGTAAACACTACTGTCATGCATTCTGTCATATATGATATCTCTTCGGTAGATTCATCTAGTTACCATATACAAGTGAGTTGTTTTGCTACAAGTGGGTTTCCATCAAGTACAACACACACATCATAGTGCCAAGAATCTCCCCCTTTGGACTTAATGGCAACAACCACACCAAGTCATTCTCCCCCTTTTACATCAAGGGAAAAGGGTCATACTCCCCCTGAGTGCATGTTGAATTCTCTGATATGCTGAAGTGTGCTGATTGTCTCCCATGATTGAGTCCATGCTCCCCCTAAGCATAAGCAAGGTCTACAAAAAGATGTCCTAAAAGAAGAACATGACTCTATACATATATCACAAATGACCTTCCTATCACCAATGACTCATACATACATCCATCTCCCAACCAAGTGGGGATATACCAAATTTGACTCATCCACCCAACCAAGTGGGGATATATCAATTGTTTATACATGTCAAAAACAAGAAACATTACATTGTCCATCCCAAGCATATTGGGGTTACAAATCAGGTCTTTTCATGACCGTTACATTAAAAGATGTACATGACATATATAACGGAGACCAAATACCTTAAGCAAGACCATGATAGTCATCAGCAACTATCATATGATCTGCACCATCAGCAACATCTGTCAACAACATCTAGACCAACAACCTGTGTATGTCCATCATTAGTTCCTAAAATATCATCCACCATGTTCTCCCCATAAACCTGTTCCACCTATTCATTGTCAGATCTGATCATTGCATATGTCAATAAGAGATATCAAAGCATCATCATTAATTAGATATACATCAAGTTATTAACAACTTTATGAGGACCAATATATTTCCACATGTTATTAGCAAAGTGAAAACATCATTTAAACAGAGCAGATAATTGACAGAACCATAGTAGACCCCTTTTTCTTGAGTCTGGCCCATAGCTTTTCTTTAAACCAACATATACGCGATGCGCCCACAGAAACCCGCGTATGTACACGACTACTCTTCATGAAACTCACGTATAACCACCTTTCTCTAAAAAAAACTAGGATTTACGGCAGGATGATGCAGCAACTACTCCTAGCTTTTGTCTGAGATATTCAAATGTCTCTATGGACAGTGGTTTAGTGAATATATCAGAAACCTGTTCTTTGGAGGGAACATATTCCAGTTTGACCTTTTGTTCAAACACTTGTTCACGTAGGAAATGATATTTGATGGGTATGTGCTTGGTCTTGGAGTGCATGACTGGATTCTTTGAAATACTGATGGCACTTGTATTATCACATATAATGGAGATGGGTGGAATACATGTGATTTGAATATCTTGCAAGGTTTGCATCATCCAAAGTAGTTGTGTGCAACAAGATGCAGCAGCCACATATTCTGCTTCAGCTATAAATAATGCATTTGAACTTTGTTTCTTGTTGAACCAAGACACTAACCTAGAACCCATATAGAATGCACCACCACTAGCTCTTTTTCTATCATCAACACTTCTTGCCCAATCTGCATCTGTATGTGCATGAAGTGTAAGATGTTTATCTCTAGGATACCATAAACCAAAGTTTTGTGTTCCTTGAAGATATTTGAAAATCCTTTTGACTGCCTAAAGGTGTGATTCCTTTGGATTTTCTTGGAATCTTCCAACTATTCCCACTGCATGCATGATGTTTGGTCGAGTACCTGTTAGATAAAGCAGATTGACAATCATGGATCTGTAAGTTGGTTCATGTACTGTTGTTGATTCATCATTTGAGCTAAGACTGCATCCTGTTACCATTGGGGTACATACTGGTTTAGAATCTTCCATGTCGTACTTTTTTAGGATCTGTTTGAGATATTTGGTTTGTGAGAGAAAAATACCATCTTTATTTTGTTGAACTTGTAGACCAAGAAAATAGGTAATCTCATCAAGCATAGACATTTCAAATTCTTGCTGCATTACTGAAGAAAAATTCTGACACATGGATTCTTCATTGCTACCAAAAATGATATCATCAACATAACAATTAATAGCAATTTATCATTGTCCATCTTCGTATATAGATTGCTATCTACTGACCCCTTTGAAAAACCCTGTTGGTGGAGATATTTGTCAAGACGGTAATACCAAGCCCTTAGAGCCTGTTTTAGACCATAGAGGGCCTTTCTAAGTTTGGAAACAAGTTTTGCATCATTTCCAAGAATGAATCCTTTTGGTTGTTCAATATAGACTTCTTATTCTAAGTGTCCATTAAGAAATGTAGATTTTACATCCATTTGGTATACTTTGAATTTCTGAAAACTAGAAAGAGAAAGAAACATTCTTATGGCTTCAAGTCTAGAAACAGGTGCAAAAGTTTCTTCAAAATCTATACCTTGTTGAGCATATCCTTTTCAAACGAGTCTGGCTTTGCTTCTGATAACTTCTCCATTTTTGTTCAGCTTGTTTTTGAATATCCATTTCGTTCCTATGATATTCTTATCATGAGGTCTAAGAACTAATTCCCAAGTATTATTATTTTCAGTTTGCTCAAGTTCTTCATTCATGGCCTTGACCCAACATTCATCTTTGCATGCTTCATTTACATTTTGAGGTTCGGTGGAAGATAATAATGCTAGATAGCTTGAGGCTTCTGTAATAGTTCTTCTTGTCTGCACACCTACCCTTTTTCCCCCAAAATTTGAGTTTCTGGATGATTTTTCTGAACATACCTGGACGGAGTCTTTTCTTCTACCGTTATCTCTTCTTCTGGTGCTTCATTGGTTTCTTCTTCAGAATCAGTGTGATTTGATGAGGGAAATTGATCCTCATCTTCTTCATTGTCATAATCTTCGGTTTTTATCTGCTTTGGATTTTTGCATGTTTCATCAACCACAACATCAATACTTTCAATAATTTTCCCAAGTCTTTTATTATAAAATTTATATCCTTTACATTGGGAAGAGTAGCCAAGAAGAAAACCTTCATCTGCCCTGGGTTCAAACTTACCAAGTTTTTCATCAGTCCTTTTGATATAACATTTGCTTCCAAAAACTTTGAAGTATTTTACAGTAGGAGTCTTACCATACCAAAGTTCATGTGGAGTTTGAGTGTTGTTTACCTGAACATTTTCTTGGTTGAGAATAGTGACGGAAGCAAATGCATCTTTACCCCAGAAGGTTGCAGGAGTTCCAAATTCATCTAGCATAGCACGAGCCATTTGTTGAAAAGTTCTGTTCATCCTTTCTACCAATCCATTTTGCTGAGGAGTCCTTGCGGTGGAGAACTGCCTTTTTATTCCATGTTGTCACAAAAGTCAAAGAATTCATCCGAGGTAAATTCCCCTCGATCAGATTTGAGGAATTTGATTTTGCGATCTGATTCATTTTCTACCAAAGCTTTGAAGGCTTTGAACTTTTCAAATGCTTCATTTGTATGCTTTAGAAGACCTATCTAACACATTCTAGAAAAATCATCAATGAAAAATATAAAGTATTCTTCTCTACGAGGTGAGTTTTTCCTTAATGGTCCACATAAATCAGTATGAACAAGTTCAAGAGGCTTGCTAGCTGACCCTTCCTTTTCGATGAAGTGAGATCTGATTTTATTACCGGATTGACATGATTTTCATATAGTAATTTCAGGAATGTTGATATCTGGAAGATCACGAACAGCCTGGAATCTACATGCTTTTCTTATTTGAGAAAAGCTTAGATGTCCCAATCTTCTGTGCCATAGCCAATTTTCATCATTTTTGCTTAGATAGCATTGTTTTTGTCCTCCCTTGAGTATGTATAGGTTGTTTGGAGTTCTTGTACCTTTGATCACGGTTTCTCCTGTATCAAGGTCACGAACAACACATCCATTTGATCGAAACACTACTTCATTTCCTTGATCACACATTTGACTCACACTCAACAGGTTATGCTTTAAGCCATCAACATACATAACATTCCCATTTTTAACTTTTTCTTTCAAGAAAACAGAGTCTTTACCTTTTATGACAACAGGAGTGTCGTTTCCAAATGAGACACTCTTTTCTTTTTCTAAGGCATTATATGTGTAGTTTTTCTTTGTCACCTGTCATGTGTTTTGAGAATCCACTGTCAATGTACCATTGGTTTTTTTGTCATTCTACATACAAGGCTATACCACATCTTTCTGTTTGTATTTCTTTCTTTCTCCATATTTTGGGATTTAATGGAGTTTTCTCCTTTTGAGATATTTGCCGAAATTTACTCCTGCATTCAGATTCTTCATGGCCAAAGATGTTACAGATTGAGCATTCTATTTCATTTTCAAGAAGAGAAAATTTATTATAGGAACTTTTCTTGATCCCTGTCACATTCCTTTGATTTCATGCTTCTCTAGTCATGATGGTTTTGTAAGCAACACATTGAGCAGCTTTGTGTCCAAAATTATGACATGAGAAACATTGACCATTAAAGAAGTTCATGCGATTATCGAATCTACTGACCTAGTGATTGTAGTTTCTATTAATATTCATCTTTGAAGCAAATTGACTATGATTTACCTGAGGTTGGTTGTGGCTTCTATTCATCCTTGAAGTAAATTGAGCCTGATTTACTTGGTGATCTGCTTTATGCCTTTGCTGACGATTGTCAAATTGTCCACTCCTCTTTGCTGCATCAAGATAGATTTTAGTGGAGGTCGATGGCTTCTGTGATTGAGATGCTTCTTCAGTATATCCAAGACCTGTCTTTATCAAAGGAGAATGATGCACTTTGATAATTTCATTTAAGGTTTTTAATCCTTTATCAAATCTAAGATTGAGAGCTTTTATTTTCTCAAGATCCTTTCTTAGACCCACAATTTCACATTCTAGTTTTTCATTGTGTTTTTCTCTTTCAGCAAGTTGGTATGTCAGGGTATCTATAATCATATTATTTTCTTCTAAACAGATTTTGAGTTTAGATATTTCTTCATAAAGGTCGTCTTCATCTAAAGCATCCAAGAAATCATCATCTTCATAAGCCATTAGAAGCCTATAGTCATTATTATTTTCATCTTCATCACTATTAGATAAACCATCGCTATCTTCATGAGTATAGTAGCTCTTTTTACTTACACTTTGTTTTCTATTCCATTTTGCAGATTCCTTTCCTTTATCATTTTTATCTTTATGAGGACATTTGGCAGCATAATGACTGACTCTACCACAAGAAAAACATTTGAAAGGTAGTTTACCTCTGAATCTTTTGGAACCTCGTTGAGGCTTCTTGACAAAGTTTACTTCCTCTTCTTCTTCTAAAATATGTCCTGATTCATTGAGTTCTTCTTTTCCTTTTGCTGAAGCTTTAAATGCGGCTTCTCTCATATCTGATGGACCTCCTTTTCTCATCTCAAAGGCAGTTAAGACTCCATGAAGCTGTGTCATAGTAATAGTCTATAGATCTTGCTTTTCTTCTATGGAAAATACTTTTGATTCAAATTTTGCAGATAAGGATATTAAAAATTTTTCAACCAAGGTAACTTCCTTTATCTCTTCACCCAGATTCTTCATGCAATTAACAACCTCATCTACACGTAAGAAGTAACTAGTTATACTTTCATCATTGTGCATCTTGAGAGTTTCATATTCAAGTCTGAGAGTTTGCAGTTTAGCACGTTTTACCTTAGAGTCTCCTTCGTAGCTTAGAATGATTTTGTCCCATATTTCTTTGGCTGATTTGAGCTGCATAACTTTGACAAACTCTGATTGTGACAGACTTCCCAATAATGTATTGAAAACCTTGCCATTGGTTTCATATTGCTTTTTACCTGTCGTATCTATAGGAATTGCTGATGGAAATGTATATCCTCCTTCCACGATTTCCCAGACATCTGTTCCAAGTGATTGAAGATAGGTTGTGGTTCTTACCTTAAAATAAACAAAGTTACTCCCATCAAAGATTGGCAGTCTGATAGATCCCCCACTTTCTTGATTACTCATGATGATGGATCTTCCTTCAAGCAATCAAGCTTCTTCTGAAGGACCCACTCTAATACCAATTGTTAGAAATAATACTGAGAGGGGGAGGTGAATCACTATTATCAAATCAATAATTTAATTTCCAAAACCTGATTTATATACGCTACTTCAGCTCAGTGAACTAGCATGTATACGTAACTGTACTTAATGCAACCAACGTACATGCAAAGAACTTTAGATTTACCCAAATTATCATGTATTGAACTTTAATCAGTATATCAGGAATTCATTAGATAGTGCAGTAAAATCATAATAAAGCATCACACATAAGCAACACACAAGAACACCAATATATAAGGTGGAAACCCAATGTGGGTAAAAACCACCTACTGTTGTCGTCTCTGTCTTCTTTTAATAATAAGAAAATTTTGTTTACAATTTGTGTACTAGTGCAGTCTTATACCAGTACGCAGGCTTCTACATGCAGAAGGCTACAACCTTCTCTTGTTCTCCAGCTTCTACTAGAAGGGAGCTAAAACCCCCTAGCTCTTGTATTAGCTGATGTGTTTACTAGTACATATATGCCGGCCTACAAAAGGCTACAAACTTCTCTTTTTTACCAGGGACAACGTTTCATAAATTTTCAGACTTGATCCATCAACAACATTATTCAATCATCAAATATATCTGCATCAACCAATCTCCTTTTGGACCAACCACAACTGAATGAATCAATCACTTTGACAACCCATCAATCTGATCATTCAAAATCTTGTCACCAGAATACAGTAACCAGAACCCAAGCCAAAAACCAGAACACTGCAACAGCAAACAGAAGAAACTAAAACATATTTTATAAGGTATACACTACTTTCATGTGTCAAACCTATGTGCATACGTGCTTTCCTCAAAGCGAACTAGCGTACAAATCTGCAAATCAAATTTATGATGTATACGCTACTTCGATATGCAGAACCAACGTGTATACGCTCCTTTTCTAAAGTGAACCTGCATACATATCTGTAAATGATGATTTAAACATTAAAACTATTCCAGACTTCAGTCTACCCAGATCATCATATTTACAGACTACAACATGCACCAGTTATTTAGATAGATGATCAAACCACATAAAGATAATTCACTTCAAGCCTTAAGATCCCGATACATCATTAGATCTTATCCTTCATCAAACGCTAAGGTTCATCATTGGTTCAGATCAAGCACAACACCATAAGCCAATAACCTACATATTAGATCTCACACTTCATCATATATTTGATACTTTCACACCTTGGCCTAATGATATTCTCCTCCTTTTATAGTTTTAGGCCTTTCTCAATACCATGGAACAAAACCACTTAGGACCAATACCTTGGACCAAATACCTAGGGTCAATACCTCAGACCAGATACCTTGGATCAATACCATGGATAAAAATACCATGGACCAAAATTAAGTTTTCCAAGGTATACGTGCTTTTCCTCCTGTGAAAGTGTGTGTGTATGTATACGCGACTTGTATATAGTGAACCTGTGTGTATACGTAACTTGGTCAATGGTGAACCTGCGTATACCTCTCTTTCTTCATTCTATGAAGACTGATCTGTAATTCTTTGTTGTTTACCTGTTATACTATGATATTTCATCTAAGTGAGTTGCCTTCTGAACTGATTCCTTGAAGCTGCCATGCATTTCATCACATATGTAAACACTATTGTCATGCATTCTATCACATCTGATATCTTTTATGTAGATTCATCTAGTTACCATATACAAGTGAGTTGTTCTACTACAATTGGGTTGCCATAAAGTACAACACATACATCATAATGCCAACAGATCTAGGGAAGGAACACAAAATTGGGAACCTAAAATATCAAAAACTATTATGGCTTTCCAAAAAAAAAAAAAAAAACAAGATCCTTACTCAAATAAATGTAAGTTTTTTTATTCTTTTGGAGTCATTCTACAATGCACTACTACCACAAAAATATTTTTGAAAATGGTTTTATCCACACATTATTATGATCTTTATTAAATATACCATATTTCAACTCTCTCAAGCTCATTCATTGTCAAAAAGGCTAACAAAGTTTTCTAAATTGTTTGCAACTCTAGTGAGATGTAATGAAAATGTATTTGGAAAAAGAAAAGGTGGAATGCCCAGAGTGTATTTACAGCACAAGCACTATGATATGATATGCTTGACGAAAGATATTCATGACATTTAAGGTGGAATAAAAAGACATAAAAATAAATCATATGATGTAAGCATAAAAAGATGATATAGTTGTCTAAATATATAAAATTTGAGTAAAAAGACATAAAAATGATGCACATGTAAGCACAAAAAATAGTTCCAGTGTCCATAATAGAAAGAAACATGCAATAGGAAACATTTGGACTAATATTGGAAAAAATGTTAAATTTATAGCTCACTTTCTAGATTTTGGCATGCTTTTTGTTGCCGCCTTCACCCACACCTAGGATTATCATGGAGAAGATCCTTAACTCCACTTGGTGTCGCTTTGGGAACAAGATTTCAGTTGAGGTTATCACTCAAGTCTCAACTCCTCCGTCTAGGCTTATTCCTAGTGAATCCAATGGGGGTGGACCTTAAAAATATCGAATATTTAGCTAGCTCAAAGCTAGCAAGTCAGTTTTCTATTAGTTAATACAAGGTGATCAATATACACTTCAAATATATAACATCAATTTTAAAATTATAGGCTTAGTGAGCACATGCATCCACAAATACAGCAAGATAAGAATAGTGCCCAAATATAACTACTTCTTAAGAATATTCCAAGTGAAAATACAACTTTGCAAAACAACTTGGAAAGTAAACAAAGTGCCACAAGATAGATATTTCGAAAAGTAATGATGACAAGTAATAACTTTAGCAAGTGCTTGAGAATGAAATAATTGCTCTTCAACTTGGAAAAATACTTAAGTGATAAATGTGATACTTACAAGCAAATAAAACATACTCCAGATAAAAGACATGTTGCAAATGTGAGCACATGAAACACATACTAAATGATGATGCAACTTTGTAGTGTACTTGCTTTGTAATGTGATGAGATTATCTTGGTTAATTTTAAGTTAATCTAAAGTTCTAAAGCAAGTTTCAAAGAACTTTGTTTCCCCATAACTCATCCTCGCCTAGGCCCTGATCTCAAAGTGAAGAGTCTATAGGGGATGGAGGGTCCCTACTGTGAAAATTTCATAAACCGGAATCCCTACTGCATCAATTGATTAAACTTCTCCTATTTGTTAATTTCTGAAACAAGTTATTTATTGCTTCCTACAACAAATATCAAAGCTAGTACACTGTAGCATACACCAATTAAATGATATGCCCAAACCAAGAACAGAACAATAGAGAAATATACAACACAAAGGACACAATATTTTTTGGACAAATGTACCCAGAAAAACCCAATGCGGGAAAATCGATGCAGCAACTCTGAGGTTTTTTATTATTATGCAGTAATTTTCTAAATACAACTCTGGATGCCCTCCTAGTAATCCAGTTACAGAAAAATAAACTGCTGAAGAAATTTGTGAGAATACCTCACTCTACTTGGCGAGTTCCGACTGATTTGACAGCTAAACTGTGAGTTCCCCGGCTATTTTTGTGTTAACCCTGCGTGGTCCCTGCATCAACTCAACTAGGGATCAATTTGCCTTCTGGAGCAGTTTCCGGCCCTCCTGGCTCAAAAATGTCAGCTCCCTTAGAAAATTTGGACTTCTTCTTGGCTATTGTGATGCTTCTGCATGAGCCCTCCTAGCTCAGCGTCAACCTCTGCGTGAGCCCTTTTAGCTCAGCATCAACCCCTCCTGAGTCCTGCATTGCCTTCTTCTAGTGTCTCTCTGGTTGTTTGTTGCGTATCTTGACTCAGGAGAATGCTCTCCAACCAAATTATCCCTGCCACTCATTGCACAAGATCACTATCGATATTCTACCGGCAGCTGCTTTGCTTCATAAAATCGAACTTCTAAACTCTCTGTGTGTTTTTCCAATTGACCCTCAAGCCTCCTTAAATAATCTCCTCGTTGACATTCAACGGACCAAATTAGAAGCTAATTAATGGCTAAGATCATTTCTTCTTGATCCTCATCTTCTTCTAGAAGTTACACCCAAAGTTTATATTGATACCCTATAATTATTTTATTTTCCTAAGTTTAGACTTAGGATCCCACTAAAAATAATTAATCATTTTAATAATATTGTTTCTGGGTGGAACTTCCAAAAACACTTTATGGGTTCTTTGGAATACATGTGCCCAAGTCTCCTTGCAAAATTTGAGACTTAGAGCACATCCGATGCTACCAGAAATAAACACTCCCTCGCTAAACTTAGGATCCCATTAAAAATAATTAATCATTTTAATAATATTTTTTCTGGGTGGAACTTCCAAAAACACTTTATGGGTTCTTTGGAATACATGTGCCCAAGTCTCCTTGCAAAATTTGAGACTTAGAGCACATCCGATGCTACCAGAAATAAACACTCCCTCTTAGCGAGGAATGTGCTCTAGCAATGCAACTTGTTGAAGCATTACTCTATTCTGTAACATCTCCCTCTGCACTACTGATGTCTGACATGTTGTCCACCAACCACTGCACAAATGTTGCAGATGTACTGCTACTGATCCTGCCACTATCAACACTTCATCCGTACTACAACTCCCTGTGAATTTTTGCATTCGTGTTATTGTTGGTACTACCACTGCCAACTGCCTCTGCACTACAAATTGTTGCTGCTACTGCATCAACAACAGAAAAATATCCCAAATTAATTAACTAATTGTGTTTAGTATGATACCATGTGAATTATGGATCTTGATTATTGCTAGTCTCTATGCTCCCTCTGAATCTACTGCATTGTTGTTAACCTCTTCTTTGTTCCATCTGCACTATTGCCAACTCTGTTATGTTTTGTGCAATATTTGGCACTCCTAGCCACTACAATTGTCTCTCTGACACTCCTCGGCACCATCCGACACTAGTCCATCTTGCTACCACAAAACTAGGCTCCCATAGCAAGGTATTGATCCAAGAGGTGGGCTCCTCAAGGATCCTTCCCATCTGTAGCTCTTTCGAACTACAACTCCAAATATCCCCACCTCCCTCTTGGAGATGCGGCTACCATCTCTGCAAAATAGAAATGTTGAATAACCTCCTCTCTCCTATGTGTTGTTGTTGGACTAGCTTGCACACTCCCTGCTAGAGTTAGTAGATCTATTGCCCCTTACTGTTGCTCAGCTTGTGAGAATTCGAATTCTTTGGCTAAGAATTCTTTGAGGAAGAAATTCCGTCAACCGTGCTTCTCCTCTCTCTTCTGACATCTTTCAGCCAGCAATCTGCTTGCTGAAAAACTGTGTCCCACCGGCTCTTCCTCACGCTAAGGCTCAGCACTTCTCCCTCTAACATGACAAGATTTAAATTTGGAAGCCCTTCCTCTCTGTCGACTCACTTATAGAGAGATTGCCTCGAAATTCAGCCCTCAAGCTAGGACTGCAAACCCCTCTAGGGATTCGAACTGTTGCCTCCTACAACTTTTTCAACCTCCTTTTCTGCTCAGCGTTGGGTTCTCTGGCATTTTTCTTCTTGCTTCATCTCACTTGCTTTGATACCATGTGAAAATTTTTTAAACCAGAATCCCTACTACAACAACTAATTAAACTTCTATTTGTTAATTACTGAAACAAATTATTTATTACTTCCTACAACAAATATCGAAGCTACTACATTACAACCTACACCAATTAAATAATATGCCCAAAATAGGAACAGAACAATAGAGAAAGATACAATACAAATGACACAGTATTTTTTGGACAAATTTCCTCGGAAAAACCCAGTGCGAGAAAACCGGTGCAACAGATCTGAGGGTTTTATTATTAAGCTAAAGTATTTCCGAATACAATCTCTGGATGCCCTCCCGACTGTAACACCCCTCCCTTGCATACTAAATTATTGTAAACCTAATCTAAGTTAAACCTAGGTGTGATATCCTCCCTTGTGTGTTAAATTTTTGTAAACCTAAGCTGAGTTAAAGCTAGGTGTGATACCCTCCCTTGTGGGTTAAACTATTCTAAACCTAAGCTGGGGAAAGCTAGGTGATATTTAATATGAAAAGAAAATGTGTTATTAAATAAATTAATAAAATAAATGACTTGGAGGGTGGAGCACCAAGAGAGAGGAGATGCTTTCCAAATCCCATTGAGGAATGGGATAGAGATGAATCTTTCATGATAAAGCTTCTAGATGTGATTCTAGATAAGCTTGGATGGATTGGTGATCCATCAAATGGATGGGAGATAAAGATCCATCAGACATAAAATCTTTGTGGGAAATAAAGGCAAGCTTTTATGAGGAAAAACCTCATGGGAGATAAAGACGAGCTTTTCTGAAAAAGACCTAAGCAAATATAAAAATCCATAAAAGTGGGATGTCGCTAATGGTAACTAAATCATGAAAGAGGGTATTAAATACTCAGTGCATCGATCAATTGAGGACAGTTGATCCTTGGCAAGATATTCGGCTCGGGGGGAGTCAAAGGTGATTCATGGTTGGGTGGTGGTGCTCCTCCCTCCAAGTGAGTTTTTAGTTGGTGTCAGATGTGTGTAATGTTTTGTATGATGATTCTTACTCTCTCTTTGTTATAGTTCCAACTTGTTTATGATAATATTTCTTAATTTTCTTCGCCATGAAAATGTTGTGTGAATTACATATGCTTATATATTAATAGATTTAGTGGTGTTTCCCTCTATTATGATAAGATTCACTTGCATGGTATGGGTTTTATATTAATCCTTACTTGTTATGAAGTTAAATTATTTAGCTTAGATATGTTGATGGTTGATTTCTTATCTCTATATTTATTTCCTACTGTTGGAATGGTTAAATCATTCAGCTCGAGAGTATAGAAGTTGTGTTGTCAGTATCTATGAAAATGATTGTATTATTATTATTATGCATGTAACTTTTATTTCACTCCACATAGCGATGAAGTAGTTGTTGAATCTAATCTTGGACCTTGTTAAAGGTGCTCAAGGAAAATAGAGTGCCTCTAACTTATGTGATATTATTTATACATTAAGACTTGGGTGTATGCAAACAATTATGGAGTAATGTTTTTGTAGTATTGTCTATGCCCTACATGAGCTATATGAATAATATTCTTCATATGTATATTAGATGCAATAGACCCACAACAATATCCTAGTATGTATTGGTGAGGGGGTTTTCAAAGGTTTTAATGGTTTCTCCTCCAAAATGTAAGTGGTTGATTTGAATTATAAACTCTGACAATTGAATCTAAACACCCTCACCCTGGTACCAGTTATGGACGGTGTAGGTATTATGCATGTACATAATAGATAAGACAGTAGTAGCTTTGATTATGCTTGAAGTAAGATGCATGCTGATGTTATCGGAAATCAATGTAGGGAAATCTTCTATTAATGTTGCATGGAATATTGCATGAAGACATTAAAGTAGTTGTAAGGGTTGCATGTCAAAAGAGCATGTGATATTACACCCAAGGTATATACCTTGATATATCACAGTGGTTATGATCCTTGGTTCATTGGACTCCTGATGACTGTGAAATATTAACTGTAATCAAGACAAAAAATTTAAAATTTATGAACTAGAGGTTGTTTTCCTAGGTGGGTTAAGGAGGTTCATTACAAATGGTATCAAAGCCCAAGTTCAAACCTAGCATCCTATGGACTCATCCACCTCCGTAAAATTTTAAAAATTCTTATAAGAGTAATAACCCCAAAACATATCTGAGAAATTTAAGCATATAGAATTTCTCGCCACCAAGGGGAATTAAGGTTCTTCGAAGAAAAATCCAAACATTAACAAAGTTGTTGAATTTAGGCTTTTGTGATCCATATCAATTTTTTTGAGAAGAGTTTTTGGCGGTATTCATTCACTCCTGAGATGGATATGATTGGGCATAATGCTTGGGTTTGAGGTTCATTACAAATGGTATCAAAGCCCAAGTTCAAACCTAGCATCCTATGGA
Source organism: Pinus taeda (assembly GCA_000404065.3). NCBI lineage: Eukaryota > Viridiplantae > Streptophyta > Pinopsida > Pinales > Pinaceae > Pinus > Pinus taeda. Next base: position 397,189 of record APFE030576148.1, on the reverse strand, counting down.
CTCATCCACCTCCGTAAAATTTTAAAATTTTTTATAAGAGTAATAACCCCAAAACATATCTGAGAAATTTAAGCATATAGAATTTCTCGCCACCAAGGGGAATTAAGGTTCTTCGAAGAAAAATCCAAACATTAACAAAGTTGTTGAATTTAGGCTTTTGTGATCCATATCAATTTTTTTGAGAAGAGTTTTTGGCGGTATTCATTCACTTCTGAGATGGATATGATTGGGCATAATGCTTGGGTTTGAGGTTCATTACAAATGGTATCAAAGCCCAAGTTCAAACCTAGCATCCTATGGACTCATCCACCTCCGTAAAATTTTAAAAATTCTTATAAGAGTAATAACCCCAAAACATATCTGAGAAATTTAAGCATATAGAATTTCTTGCCACCAAGGGGAATTAAGGTTCTTCGAAGAAAAATCCAAACATCAACAAAGTTGTTGAATTTAGGCTTTTGTGATCCATATCAATTTTTTTGAGAAGAGTTTTTGGTGGTATTCATTCACTTCTGAGATGGATATGATTGGGCATAATGCTTGGGTTTGAGGTTCATTACAAATGGTATCAAAGCCCAAGTTCAAACCTAGCATCCTATGGACTCATCCACCTCCGTAAAATTTTAAAAATTCTTATAAGAGTAATAACCCCAAAACATATCTGAGAAATTTAAGCATATAGAATTTCTCGCCACCAAGGGGAATTAAGGTTCTTCGAAGAAAAATCCAAACATTAACAAAGTTGTTGAATTTAGGCTTTTGTGATCCATATCAATTTTTTTGAGAAGAATTTTTGGCGGTATTCATTCACTTCTGAGATAGATATGATTGGGCATAATGCTTGGGTTTGATGCTTTGTTTGTACGTGTGCCATGGCTTGGTTTTGGATAAATATATATATCTACGTTTTTTTCGGTTGATATTAAGTAATTATCACTTGGTCCATTCTTAGTCCACTATTATTAAAATTTGCGTGAACATATAGATATTAAATTTGCTATATATATAACCCGATATCATTGGGGGTTTATGTGGGTTTTTAATTTACTAAGTAATGGCATGTACAATCGACATGCTGAGATAAGAAACCACATGTTGGGATATTACATTCGCTCTCTGTGATTGGCAGTTATACCGAGCGAAGTCATGGCCAGCACCACCTCATTTTTTATTCGCATATTCGAAATTTGCGAAAATAGAGGGTACCCAATGTATATATTAAAAAAAAAATCAGAGATTACAAATTCAACTTATTAAAGACATTCAGTGGTCTTATAAGATGTTACGTTTCCAAATACACAAGCTATTGGAAGTCAACATTATTTGTGCCTCAAGAAACAACTACCACAGCAAGCTTCCTCCTGCTGATCCACCGGTTATTATAGAAGTCAAAACGCTATTGTACACTATTTTCATAAATGTGTCTCTATAGCCACCGACTCTTTCTGAAACCCCAAATTCTGTGAAAAGGACGAGCATGTTAAGTTCTGCTCCGAGTCTTCCGACCATGGATAAAGTGATGCCATTAAAACATTAGTTGACTCAGTTAGGTTCGAAAATTGATTTTGCTTTCTAATTAAACAAGAAAACAAATACAATGATGAAAATGGTATCGTAAGGGTTGAATGAAGGAAGTCATGGGCTCCTGTGCAAACTGTAAGACATTGATTGTAAGATTGTTTTACAATCGGGATAATTATAACTTAGTCTCCTCATGGGCAATATTACCCATGTGTAACAACCATGTTTAATTAAATCTCAAAAGAATGGATGCACGCCGATGGGTAGGGCAACAACACCTTCTCAAATTGAGTGGAGAAAATCACGTTAGTAAACATTGTTTCTTATTTTCAATTTGCTTTACCACATGTGTGAAGGAAAAAAAAAACTGAGGAATGGATAATATCATCCGGGGCATTATTATCGTGAGTGTGGATAGACGTTATCATCAACGTGTCGATAAGGATGTGTTGGAATGATTTTTGTTTTACGAGAATGCTTGCATGAAGGATCTTGGAAAAGTTGTAAGCGCAGTTTCCTTGATGATATTTTTTTTTTATACGGCTTTTCGGCCTGTTTCACCACAATTTCGGAGGGAAAAAAGAATTTGTAGCATGGTTGTTCATTTTTGAACTGGTGAGAATTCCTATCCACCTATTGAAGACATTGGATAATGATTATCCTCAGGGGTGAGATAGAGTTATTGGCGCTCGAATGTATCCACGCAATCAACATACTGTTTTTCTTTTCCATGATAATGTTTATCCTTATTGTTACGGTGTGCTTATCCTTCAACAGGAAGCAGCTACGCATTAAATAAGTCAGCAAATCAATGTCCCAAGAATCGTTGTGACAAATACTAAGTGTGCAGCGATATTCGTTCACTTCTGAGATGGATATGATTTGGCATAATGCTTGGGTTTGATGCTTTGTTTGTACGTGTGCCATGGCTTGGGGTCTGGATAAATATATATATCTACGTTTTTTTCGGTTGATATTAAGTAATTATCACTTGGTCCATTCTTAGCCCACTACTATTAAAATTTGCATGAACATTATATTGTTAGGCACATAAAACCAAAATCTCTCGGCGATCGAATAAGTTTTGTGTAAGTCTTCTCGACATGTCCACTCCAAGAATCGACGTGGCAAGAAGTAATATATTGCATTGTATGAAAATATGTGTTGGCATCCTCTGTGATCCTTGCAAATGAAGAGGATGAGTGGTCTGTGACTTCAGTGAAGGTCAGAAAATTAATGTACAAACGCGGAGCAAGCAATCTTATTGGCATTATTCCTCTTGCAGAACTGTGAGTCTGTTCACATGATCTGAGTAGGCCTGATTTAAATAGATGGAATAACGAACTTTAAACTTGCAAGCCCTTTTTTTTGTTTTCTTGAGTGGTCTTAACGTGCCTGGAGTCAATTTTTATGCTTTTGTTATATTGGGAGGTCTGAGGCGTTCGAGAATAGATTATGTTCATGTTCTGAAAGAGAGAAGGCATTTATAATCTTAGCCTTCTATTAGTAGGTCTTCAATTTAATACCTTTTTAAATATGTCTTGTTGATGAACGAGTAGACTATGACGTGAAATGGGTTCGGTGTCACTGTCGAGTGACAGTTTAAAGATTTTTGCAACGTTAAATTAAAATGTTATTATACTATGATAGATCTCAATGCACCTAAATCCTTTTAGATTGATTGAATGCTATTTAGAAATTGCTCATTTAAATGCTCTTTGCAATTTCATGGTTGACAGTATAAGTATATAATATATATTATACTATAATATATATATATATATAATATATATATATATATATAAGATTGATTGAAATGTTTTAGAAATGCTCATTAAATGCTCTTGCAATTCAATGGTTGACAGTATATATATATAAACATATATTTTTCTAAGTTGTTTTTCCTGGAGGACATGGTTTGTGTTGGTATACATTCATGGACATTGAATAAAGATGGTCAATGAATTAATGAGTCGCAAATTATACGAGTTCCTCAGACGCACATTCATAGAGTTATAATCTAACCGAGTTTAAAGGAAACATGAAACTTCTAGTTATCGCCCGGCTGTCTCGTGCCTTGGCACTGGTTGTGTGGATTAGCTTGCATGGGTGGCTTGACTGAATGATAAAAGGGTACATCATTTTCTCAAACAGAAAGTAATTGCACAAATTTGGATGCAAAGAAGTGCTTGTGTCTTTTATAATAATAAAAAAATTCATATATCTAGAGAAAAAGTCAACATTAAAAACAAAAAAGGTATATTTCCGTTGAATGATTTATCATAATAATGATTTTGAAGCTTTTTTAATTGAAAATATATACAGAATTGTTTACAATTTCTTATCCAAGTGGTTACTAATGCTTGTTCGCATTTTCCCATTGACTTTAATTCTGCCTTTCTCCATGGCAAGTTGATCTTCAAACAACTCAGTGTTTGCTCTAATATCTATTTCCACCACAACCATATCAGTAGCTATGAAAGTTCCATTATTTGAAATTACTGTAACCACCTAGTTATGTCAAGCATGAAAATATCATCATAGATCACCAGAGAACAAGAGTGTGGGCGTGCAAAGAACTGCAGCCTATAACAAACCAAAATTTGTTTCTGTGTTTTAAGATAAAAGCAAACAAACAATTGAATATGCAACAAGATGAATTTTAGTGAATTTCCATGGTTGATAAGTGAGACATTGCAAGCTGCTATTTTTGGAAACAAAACTAAGTTTGTTTTTTTTTACTATTAAGTGAAAAAGGCGAAATTTCCAGGATAACAGTCAAATAGGTTGAATTGGCATTTCACTCATAGAATTAATGTGGTCCTCCATGTTTAAGTAGGTTTCATAATACACTCAGCATATGAACTAGGAGATAAACACTTCATTTTTGAATCATGAATACAAATCGATATCATGTTACAGGTATCTTTCATTGTGAAGCTTCTCGGAACCAAAAAACGTATTGATGAATAGAAGACTAGCTACTTTTACATGGTTCAATAATAGGAAAATTTGGTCATATAATGATTGTAAATTAATCATCACTATGTTTAGTATGGAACATACTATGCTTCTAACGGATAAATATATAAATATTTATGCATGAGAAAATAATTGCTTATTTAGAATTGCATAGAAGAATTAAATTCTTATGTATAGGGATTTCCGTAAAGGCAAATTTTCTACTTGCAATTCTAGTTTATTTTAGTGGGTTGACTTTCCTGTAAATCTCAAAAATAGTCATGCTTGAGCAACTGGAGATTGTGGTATCAAAAGTGAAGGTAAAATACATATATATGCATGATAGCAACTAGATGTACATAAAATGAAACTTGGGCAAAATTGGTAGTATGAATGACGAAGAGAAATTAGAAAGTTTTTCTTAAAACCTCTAACGCAATTTCTACCATTGGATCAACATCCCATGACATGAACTGGTTGATGAACCATGTGGAAAACTATATTGGAATTGATTGTTCCAATAGGTAAGATATTTAAATGGTGATTTGATCCAGGTCTAGGTGTGACGAAGGACCCTTCCAAGACCTTTTACTTTCGTGATGTGTTAAATTGCATTTTTAAAAAAACATAAATGAATACATCTGCATGTTGTAAAGAAGAGGAACATGACAATCATCAACACATGAAAACATAAGCCATTGATAATGGAGTTCGTCCAGGAGGGACTACGTCTCCAGGCCCCAGTGTCAAGATGGTGTAGGCCACTACATTAAGTGTTGTCAATAGTGATGATGTACATAGAGGTGATGTCGCTATCATACAAGGAAAATTCCCTCGTGCAGGAGTGGCGCCAAGATATGTTCCATTATAGGGACTCTCAGTCAAAAGAATCCTATTAGTATGACACAAACTCATGCATGATGAGCATCCTGCCAACATGGCATAAAAGGGATCTCAATGCAAAACATGCATGACGACCAAGAGTATCCCAGAAACATACAACAAAGGGATCTCAAAGCATAACATGACGAATCATGACAGCAAGTACATCACATAGATGATTCCGCATCACATCAAGCTAGGAATCATGAAAACATGTAAGAAACAAGATCCTGCAACAACATCAATCAAGGATCTGTGCAGCATAATGCATAAAAAAAAAAGTACATGAACACATCGTATACCTCACAACCAGGGGCCATCTAAAGAAGCAGATGTCACTGTTGAAGTTGTTTGGACCATCGATCTCACGGCATCGATCGCATGAAAATGATTGCTCACACATGAATGTGGATATCTACACTAGAACTTAGCCAAGTGGCTGGAAAATGAAATGAGAGAATGAGAAATATGAATGCACCATTAGATTTGTGGTGTCGAGTAGTGCAAAATTGACTGTTCAAAATCTGAATTCTGAGAAATTGAGAATCTGGAGCTCAAGGAATCTTTTTGATTCCCCCTAGATTCCTCAAAGATTTTGCTCAATGGGTGTACTCGAAATCTGCAACTCAAATGGTGAATCTGACCTCGCCATTGTGATCCCTGTGGAAAACCGTGAAAAGCAAGTATAAACTTGACTATATTTCGATATGGAGAAAAATTACCTCCTCAGGAAAATTGCAAGGATCATAGTTCCGCTCCTTGTTTTTGCAATGATCATGGTTCCACCCTCATACTGAAAAAGGCTGAAAAATGCAAAACTTTTATGGAGACATAGACATCGCCATTGCGTTCATGGCGATGAGAAGTGCTGAATCCATATAAAATTTGTCAAAATCTAACAACATGAAATTTCACCCCTCCTACATAACACTGCCTCGAATTGCGTGCATAGCCTCCTCCTGTCTCGAAATCTGTGCCCACTCTTGGTTCCTCCATCTATCCCCATGCACTGAAGAAATCTGTGTTAATATAATTTTTTTGGGCCGATTTACCAATGAATTAGTTGTGGCATTGTGGTAAAAATAGAAAAATCGTTGAGGAGGGGTCGGTGGTCAAACCCCGCCCCTCTCATTATAGTTTGTTTGTTTTTTTCCAAAACCCAAGAAATTTGTTTGAATGGGGGGTCAAGTCCGCATTGGGTGGCCCGCCCCTAAAACTCTCGTAACCATTTTGCAAAAAGGGTGGCGTGTTAATGTTTGGATGGACCACCGTTTGGTTGGGTCGTTGGTATGTATTAATCTATGTTGCATGGGTTCCCGAACCCGGGGGTGGGGTTCTCGAACCTGTCCCGGGTTCTCGAACCCAAGTACCAGATTCTTGTACGGGTGCTTCTGAGAAGAACCCATAAGAACCGGGTTCTCCATTGAAAAAATTTGGGTTCTTTTGTCTTGACAGGTATGAAGAACCCTGATGATGGGTACTTGGAACCCCAAAATCAGGTTCTTTGGAGTTCATTTTAGTTTTTATTTTTAAATTTTTAATTAATTTAATGGGCTTCCCCTAATATTCCAAGTAGCTAGTTCTGCATCTTTCGAGAGGAATTTGAGTACTTATGCCTTTATCCATTCGGTAAAGAGAAATAGGTTGGGCTCAAAGAAGGCAGAGAACTTAGTGTACATTC
>APFE030576148.1:376651-390124 GCA_000404065.3 Pinus taeda | reverse complement strand
TATATATACCCCCGACGAACCCACGCACCCTGTTTCAGAAAATGACGTCCCCGTCCCCGTCCTCGTCCCCGTCCCCGAACCCACGTTTCCTGGTAACATAGGTATTAATGTTTTTGGGGCTGCTCGCTTGGGGGTCGACCACGTGGGCCGGACGGGTTCGATCCCAGCTGGTCCCGTATTACCTATGCGTTTAATGGTTTCGAGGTGTGGGCTGTGTCCACCAGAGGTGGCTCGTGCCCACCCCATTAATACAATGTTAAATTTTTTGCGGGGGTGGTGGTTGGAGGGTCCGGTGGGGTCATGGCCACCGACCCATTTAAATATTGATTTTGTTTATGGTTGGGGTTAGGCCGGCAGGGTTCATGGCCTGTCGGCCTTTTAATAAAAAAATTTGTTATATAGTTTTGGGGTGGCAGGGATGGTGGCCTGCCACCTCATTTTATAATTTTTTTTTTACTTTTTATAAAATAGAGGTGCTTCTAAAATCTTTAGAAAATAAGGGTTACTGGGCAAATTAACGAGGCAGTAATTTCGGCCGATTTCGGGAGCTAGGTTTCATGCCTCAGGGTCGGTCAAATTGTAGGACACTTAAACCTGGTCCACAACCCAACTTTGACCAAAACATTGACTAGACCGTTCTCCATCATACGAGCTCAGATTGACGAACCGTTTGCACCTCCGTGATCAGGATGACGAGATCTATGCTTTGTTCCTAGGTCAAAGTCATTCTGAGCACTTTGATTTTCAAGCGTTCATAAACCCTCTTTGTCCTATGTGTCTCTCTGGAGCCACCTGGATCAATCCTCCCCACTGAGGAGCTTTTGGTCCTCCAAAAGCATGAACAATAATCTACAACTTCTCTGTACCATGTATGCATCACAAGCATCCTGAAAAGGTCTCGCTTCCATCTCCTTCACCTTTGTTCTTCGAAGCCTTAAGCGACGAGCCGACACCTGCTACCTTTGCAACCTATAGTACATTGTTTTGCAAATTACATGCTTTATTGACATGACCAACTAATGACCCAAGCATCCCCCACTTCCCACGAGTTTATAGCATACACTCGGTGGTCAAGTTTACAACAAGATGGATGCAATACCACAGCTATGAACACAAGACCAACATATCATTGTTGCTTCAAGAAGTGATGGAAAACACATCATCACTACAACACATGATTTGCAAACATAAGACCAAACACTATTGTTTTGACAAGTGATGGAAACATAACATCACTTTCAGAGCGTAAAATGCGACTCAAAAAAAGACTAGACATCATTGTTGCTAAACAAGTGATGGAAAACATGTCATCGCTTTTACATTTTAAAATGAAAAAAATGATTTACAAAAGAACTACCATGAAACGCTAACATGTCTAGAAACCATTTTTCACTTATCAATGTGAATGGGTCGCCTCCTTGTGGTGGTTTTGCTTGTCGAACAACCGTTTCACCTGGTTCATGCACCAACACTTTGTCTTTAAGGCGTTGTTTTGGATGAAGTCTCCAATAAGTGGCTCTTTGATGGCCATTTCTATCGCGATGACTACAATACATCTTCTTTCTCCATATCTGTTTAACTTGTTGTTGAGAGGGTCTTTCACGCCTCATCCTTTTGTGTGCTGTCATTATTCTCCAACACTTAGAAAATGTATGGTTATGTAATCCACAAAAGGTGCATGTTTTTCGATGCCATTTTCTTCGTTCATCATTAACAACATGATCATAACCGAAATGAACATTTGAATGTTTAGAGTGGTTATACCTTTCCTTGCCATCTATGGCGTAATTATGGTGGTGAGAGCTTGCCTCAACTCTCTCCTTGCAATGGGCACTGTCGTGGGATGATGGGGATGTTTTCCCATCATTCTCTTTCCTTGACGATTTCATCGATGTCTCGAACAACTCTGACACCTTCGAGCACTCTACTTTAGTGTATCTCGAACCTACAAATCAATGTTCGTGCACAACCTCCAAAGGTTGAGTCATGCCTTGGTTATTAACACCAAGTTCTTCTTCCTCCTCGTGCCTCATCCTTGTAAGGAGCCTCATGTTTGTCCCTATAATTGGGATCTCCAAATATCCAACAGAAAGCATACTATGTGAAGACGAAACTGAAAGGAAATCAACATCTTTTACCTCCTCTTTCAATTTGCAATAAACTGATGAGGGTTTCTCATCATCCGTTGTTGGTGGCTCGCTAATTGTCATGGCACATTCCCCAACTTCCTTTCTGACATACCCAAGTCCTGCCTGATGGGGTAATTCCTCTACTTTGATGGGGTTGACAATGCCTTGGCCATTAACACCCAAGCCTTTTCCTTCATACCCCATTTTCTTCAACAGTTTGGAGCCAATTCCTGTGGTATGGTTTTCAAAAATAGCGAAATCATCATCAAGAAACATACATGAAGATGGAGAACTACTTTTTACCTCGCATGGGTCATGCTGCAACTTTTCCAAGGCCTCGTCCTTTGCTTGCAGCTGTTGTAGAAAAATTTGTTTTTCCTCTTTCTTGTCATGTAGACGCATCTTCAATTCAGCATTCTCTATTTGAAGATTATGTTTGTTATGCTTCAGTTCTTCCAAGGCCTCTTCTGTGGCTTGCAACTGAAGTTGCAATTGCTCCTTTTCCTCTGTCTCTTTCTGTAGAGTTTCATACGTGATTTCCACTCTTTTGGAAATGTTGATCATGGTCTCGTACATCGTTCTTTCACCCTCTGTCACTGCACATTCCATTGTTCACGCTGCAATTCACATCAACGCAAAGACCGCTCTGATACCACACGATTCAGGTCTGGGTGTGACAAAGGACCCTTCCAAGACCTTTTACTTTCGTAATGTGTTAAATTGCATTTTTAAAAGAACATAAATGAATACATCTGCATGATGTAAAGAAGAGGAACATGGCAATCACCAACACATGAAAACATAAGTCATTGATAATGGAGTTCGTCCAGGAGGGACGATGTCTCCGAGCCCCGGTGTCAAGATGGTGTAGGTCACTGCATTAAGTGTTGTCAATAATGATGATGTACATAGAGGTGATGTCGCCATCATACAAGGAAAATCCCCTCACGCAGGAGTGGTGCCAAGAGATGTTCCACTACAGGAACTCTCAGTCAAAAGAATCCTATCAGTATGACACAAACTCATGCATGATAAGCATCCCGCCAACATGGCATAAAAGGGATCTCAATGCAAAACATGCATGATGACAATAAGAGTATCCCAGAAACATACAACAAAGGGATCTCAAAACATAACATGATGAATCATAACAGCTAGTACATCACATAGATGAGAACATGAGAACATGTAAAAAACAAGGAATCATGAGAACATGTAAAAAACAAGATCCTGCAACAACATCAATCAAGGATTTGTGCAGCATAATACATTAAGAAGAAGTACATGAACACATCATATACCTCACAACTAGGGGCCATATGAAGAAGCGGATGTCAAACTGCTGAAGTTGTTTGGACCATCAATCTCATGGCATCGATCGCATGAAAATGTCTTCTCGCACATGAATGTGGACATCTGCACTGGCACTTAGAAATGAGAGAATGACAAATCTGAATGCACCATCAAATTTGTGGCATCGAGTAGTGCAAAATCGACTGTCTAAAATCTGAATTCTGAGAAATTGAGAATCTAGGGCTCAAGGAATATTTTAGATTCCCCCTAGATTCCTCAAAGATTCTGCTACATGGGTGGACTAGAAATATACAACTCTAATGGTGAATCTAACCTCACCATTGTGATCCTTGCGAAAAACTATGAAAAACAAGTATAAACTTGACTATATTTCGACATAGAGAAAAATTACCTCCTCAGGAAAATTACAAGGATCATGGCTCCGCTCCTTGTTTTTGCAGCAATCATGGTTCCAACCTCATACTGAAAATGGACAAAAAATGCAGAACTCTGATGGAGACACGGGCAGTGCCATTGCGTTCGTGGCAACGAGAAGTGTTGAATTCGTATAAAACTAGTCAAAATCTAACAACATGAAATTTCACCCCTCCTGCATAATGTTGCCTCAAACTGCGTGCACAGCCTCCTCCTGTCTCGAAATCCATGTCAGCTCATGGTTCCTCCATCTGTCCCCGTGCACTGAAGAAATCTGTGTTAATATAATTTTTCTAGGTAGATTTACCAATGAATTAGTTGTGGCATTGTGGGAAAAATAGAAAAATCGTTGAGGAGGGGTCAGGTGGTCAAACCCCACCCCTCTCATTATAGTTTGTTTATTTTTTTTCAAAACCCAAAAAATGTGTTTGAATGGGGGGTCGGGTCCGCATTGGGTGGCCCACCCCTGAAACTCCCGTAGCCATTTTGCAAAAATGGTGGCGTGTTAATGTTTGGATGGACCACCGTTTGGTTGGGTCGTTGGTATGTATTAATGTTTTTGGGGCCACCCACTTGGGTGCTGGTCACGTGGGCCGGGCGGGTTCGACCCCCTCCGATCCCGTATTACCTGTGCATTTAATGGTTTCGGGGTGTGGGTCAGGTCACCGGGAGGTGGCCCATGCCCACCCCATTAATACAATGTTAACATTTATGCAGGGGTGGTGATTAGAGGGTCCGGTGGGGTCATGGCCGTCGACCCATTTAAATATTGATTTTGTTTATGGTTGGGGTTAGGCCAGCGGGGTTCATGGCCCGTCGGGCTTTTAATAAAACATTTTGTTATGTAGTTTTGGGGTGGCGGGGGTGGTGGACCGCCACCTCATTTTATAATTTTTTTTTACTTTTTAAACAATAGAGGTGCTTCTAAAATCTTTAGAAAATAAGGGTTACTGGGCAAATTAACGAGGCCGCAATTTCGACTGATTTCGGGAGCTAGGTTTCATGACTCGGGGTCGATCAAATTGTAGGACACTTAAACCTGGCCCACAACCCATCTTTGACTAAAACATTGGCTGGCCCGTCCTCCCTCATACGAGCTTGGATTGACGAATAGTTCGCACCTTCGTGATCAAGATGACAAGATCTACGCTCTAGTCCTAGGTCGAAGTCATTCTGAGCACTTTGATTTTCGAGCATTCATAAGCCCTCTTTGTCCTGTGTGTCTCTCTGGAGCCACCTGGATCAATCCTCCCCACTGAGGAGCTTTTGGTCCTCCAAAAGCATGAACAATAATCTATCTTTACCTTGTCTACATCACAAGTGTTCTGAAAAGGTCTCGCTTCCATCTCCTTCACCTTTGTTCTTCAGAGCCTTAAGCAATGAGCCGACACCTGCTACCTCTGCAACCTGTAGTACATTGTTTTGCAAATTACATGCTTTATTTACATGACCAACTAATGACCCAAGCATCCCACACTTGCCACGAGTTTATAACATATACTCGGTGGTCAAGTTTACAACAAGATGGATGCAATACCCCAGCTACGAACACAAGACCAACATATCATTGTTGCTTCAACAAGTGATGGAAAACACATCATCACTGCAACACATGATTTACAAACATAAGACCAAACACTATTGTTTTGACAAGTGATGGAAACATAACATCACTTTCAGAGTGTAAAATGCGACTCAAAATAAGACCAAACATCATTGTTGCTAAACAAGTGATGGAAAACACATCACCACTTTTACATTTTAAAATACAACAAATGATTTACAAAAGAACGACCATGAAACGCTAACATGTCTAGAAACCATTTTTCACTTATCAATGTGAATGGGTTGCCTCCTTATGGTGGTTTTGCTTGTCGAACAATTGTTTCACCTGGTTCATGCACCAACACTTTGTCTTTAAGGCGTTGTTCTGAATGGAGCCTCCAACAAGTGGCTCTTTGATGGCCATTTCTGTCGCAATGACTGCAATACATCTTCTTTCTCCATATCTGTTTAACCTACTGTTGAGAGGGTCTTTCACGCCTCATCCTTTTGTGTGTTGCCATTCTTCTCCAACACTTATAAAATGCATGGTTATGTAATCCATAAAAGGTGCATGTTTTTCAATGCCATGTTCTTTGTTCATCATTAACAACATGATCATAACCGAAATGAACATTTGAATGTTTAGAGTGGTTATACCTTTCCTTCCCATCTCTGGCGTAAGTATGGCGATGAGAGCTTGCCTCAACTCTTTCCCTGCAATGGGCACTGCCATGGGATGATGGGGATGTTTTCCCATCATTCTCTTTCCTCGACGATTTCATCAATGTCTCGGACGACTCTGACACCTTCGAGCACTCTCCTTAGTGTATCTCGAGCCTGCAAATCAATGTTAGTGCACAATCTCCAAAGGTTGAGTTATGCCTTGGTTATTAACACCAAGTTCTTCTTCCTCCTCGTGCCTCATCCTTGTAAGGAGCCTCATGTTCGTCCCTATAATTGGGATCTCCAAATCTCCAACGGAAAGCATACTATGTGAAGATGAAACCGAAAGGAAATCAACATCTTTTACCTCCTCTTTCGATTTGGAAAGAACTGATGAGGGTTTCTCATCATCCGTTGTTGGTGGTTCGCTAACTGTCGTGGCGCATTCCCCAACTTCCTTTCTAACATACCCAAGTCCTGCATGACAGGGTAATTCCTCTACTTTGATGGGGTTAACAATGCCTTGGCCATTAACGCCCAAGCCTTTTCCTTCATACCCATTTTATTCAATAGTTTAGAGCCAATTCCTGTGGTATGATTTTCAAAAACAGCGAAATCATCATCAGGAAACATACATGAGGATGGAGAACTACTTTTTACCTCACATGGGTCATGCTGTAGCTTTTCCAAGGCCTCGTCCTTTGCTTGCCGCTGTCGTAGCAAACTTTGTTTTTCCTCTTTCTTTTCATGTAGACGCATCTTTAATTCAACGTTCTCTGTTTGAAGATTATGTTTATAATGCTTTAGTTCTTCCAGGGCCTCTTTCGTGGCTTGTAACTGAAGCTGCAATCGCTCCTTTTCCTCTGTCTCTTTCTGTAGAGTTTCATACATGATTTCCACTCTTTTGGAAATGTTGAGCATTGTCTCGTACATCGCTCTTCCATCCTTTATCGTTGCACGTTCCATTGTTCACACTGCAATTCACATCAATGAAAAGACCGCTCTGATACCACTTGATCCAGGTCTGGGTGTGACGAAGGACCCTTCCAAGACCTTTTACTTCCGTAATGTGTTAAATTGCATTTTTAAAAGAACATAAATGAATACATCTGCATGTTGTAAAGAAGAGGAACATGACAATCATCAACACATGAAAACATAAGCCGTTGATAACGGAGTTCGTCCACGAGGGACTACGTCTCAGGGCCCCAGTGTCAAGATGGTGTAGGCCGCTGCATTAAGTGTTGTCAATAGTGATGTTGTACATAGAGGTGATGTCACTATCATACAAGGAGAATGCCCTCACGCAGGAGTGGCACCAAGAGATGTTCCACTACAGGAACTCTTAGTCAAAAGAATCCTATCAGTATGACACAAACTCATGTATGATGGCATCCTGCCAACATGGCATAAAAGGGATCTCAATGCAAAACATGCATGATGACAACAAGAGTATCCTAGCAACATACAACAAAGGGATCTCAAAACATAACATGACGAATCATGACAGCAAGTACATCACATAGATGATTCTGCACAACATCAAGCAAGGAATCATGAAAACATGTAAGAAACAAGATCCTGCAACAACATTAATCAAGGATCTGTGTAGCATAATGCATAAAGAAGAAGTACATGAATACATCATATATCTCACAACCAGGGGCCATTTGAAGAAGCGGATGTCAAACTGCTGAAGTTGTTTGGACCATCGGTCTCACGGCATTGATCGCATGAAAATCACTACTCGCACATGAATGTGGACATCTGCACTGGCACTTAGAAAAATGGCTGGAAAATAAAATGAGAGAATGACAAATCTAAATGCACCATCAGATTTGTGGCGTCGAGTAGTGCAAAATCGACTGTCCAAAATCTGAATTCTGAGAAATTGAGAATTTGGGGCTCAAGGAATCTTTTAGATTCCCCCTAGATTCTTCAAAGATTCTGCTCCATGGGTGGATTGGAAATCTGCAACTCAAATGGAAAATCTAACCTCGCCATTGTGATCCCTACGGAAAACCGTGAAAAACAAGTATAAACTTGACTATATTCCGACATGGAGAAGAATTACCTCCTCAAGAAAATTGCAAGGATCATGGTTCCGCTACCTGTTTTTGCAGCGATCATGGTTCTACCCTCATATTGAAAATGGATGAAAAATGCATAACTTTGATGTAGACATGGACAGTGCCATTGTGTTCGTGGTGATGAGAAGTGTTGAATCCATATAAAATTTGTCAAAATCTGACAACATGAAATTTCACCCCCTGCATAATGTTGCCTCGAACTACGTGCATAGCGTCCTCCTATCTCGAAATCCATGCCCAATCCTGGTTCCTCTATCTGTCCCCATGCACTGAAAAAATCTGTGTTAATATAATTTTTCTGGGTGGATTTACCAGTGAATTAGTTGTGGCATTGTGGTAAAAATATAAAAATTGTTGAAGAGGGGTCGGGTGGTCAAACCCCGCCCCTGTCATTATAGTTTGTTTGTTTTTTTTCAAAACCCAAAAAATGTGTTTGAATGGGGGGTCGGGCCCGCATTGGGCGGCCTGCCCCAAAAACTCCTATAACCATTTTGCAAAAAGGGTGGCGTGTTAATGTTTGGATGGACCATCGTTTGATTGGGTCGTTGGTATGTATTAATCTTTTTGGGGCCACCCGCTTGGGGGCCGGCCACATGGGTCGGGTGGGTTCGACCCCCACCGGTCCCATATTACCTGCATGTTTAATGGTTTCAAGGTGTGGGCCAGGTCCACCGGAGGTGACCTGTGCCCACCCCATTAATACAATGTTAACATTTATGCGGGGGTGGTGGTTGGAGGGTCCAGCGGGGTCATGGCCGCCAACCCATTTAAATATTGATTTTGTTTATGGTTGGGGTTAGGTCGGCGGGGTTCATGGCTCGTTGGCGTTTTAATAAAACATTTTGTTATGTAGTTTTGGGGTGGCGGGGGTGGTGGCCCACCACCTCATTTTATAAATTTTTTTTTTACTTTTTATAAAATAGAGGTGCTTCTAAAATCTTTAGAAAATAAGGGTTATAGGGCAAATTAACGACGCCGCAATTTCAACCGATTTTAGGAGCTATGTTTCATGCCTCGGGATTGGTCAAATTTTAGGACACTTAAACCTAGCCCATAGTGCAACTTTGACCAAAACTTTGACTGGCCCGTTCTCCCTCATACGAGCTCGGATTGACAAACTATTCACACATCCGCAATTAGAATGATGAGATCTACGCTTTGTTCCTAGGTCGAAGTCATTCTGATCACTTTTATTTTTGAACATTCATAAGCCCTCTTTGTCATGTGTGTCTCTCTGGAGCCACCTGGATCATGATTGATACAATTGCGGTATAAATGCATGGCTAAATAAAATCACCTAACCCTGGAAAAGAAGATTAGATAATAAAGAAAACCATGGTTGTATCATTGTTGTATTGTTGTGTAATGATACATATACCTGTGCATTGTCATGAATTGTATGTGTTACCTTAATCTGGTTGAGTGGTCATTCAGATAAAAATGTTTTAAAAAGGATCATGCTTAATATCCATGCATAGTAATGAGTCATATGAATCTTCCATGTAAGCACTTCCTGATGAATTCTGGTATTGATGGTCTGTTACATGTTGAAACAAAGTAAAAGTCATTTCTCAACAATCATAAAGATGTTGGTTACACCAATGCCTATGAAGGGGGACTATGTTATGTAGAAGAAAAGAGTGTGATTGAACTAATGATTATATTGGTAAATTAGTGTGGAGTTGTTGTTGTGTTGTGATAGACTATATGTTTTGTTGCTTAGATGTTAGGCATAGTTGTAACTTGTAGAATCAATCTTAGAATGCTATTAATGCTTACAAATGTGCATAGCATGTAGAAATTTGTTTTTTTCCTCCATGCAAGTGATTTGAGTTGCTTGAACTATATTGAAATTATATTTGTTAGCATACATGCTTGAGCTGTTATGTGCCAATAATAAACAGGAAAAGTATGCATGACTATGTTTAAGAGTCAGGTTGGACAAGGAAATGGAAGGTTATTAGTCTTACTGACATGAAAAAAAAAAATGTATAACTAAAGTTGTTACAGCATGCAATAGAGAGCAAATGCCTTAAAAATAACATTGTTCGATTTTGTTTAAGATTAATAACAAGTAATGCACATGGGAGGAAGATATCATCACTTGAGTGGCACACTTACATATGTTGCCTTCATGAATGCAGAATCACAATTCTCATAAAACTAGACTATGATTCTCAACAGAGATTAAAATATGGTCATCATGCTATAAAAACAACTTATAAATGGTATAATTGCTATGAAAGTATTATACCAAGGTAAAGGATGGTGAGAACATGTTATAGTACAAGACTATATTACATGTACAAATTTTCATTCAAATTAATCCTTTGATTGATTCATCTACATACAATGTGATTTGTTTTTCGGATGGAAGAAAGTATGGTTAAGGGGAAATTTTAACTTAAACAGATTTCCAGGACATACACATCTTTCGATGGATATGCATAATAGAACCTATAAGTATCCTTGAGTGCAAACCATAGTAATTGATGAAGTAGCACAAATGGTATGGACCACTAAGTCAATTAAATGATATCTAACAATCTATTTAAATAGATTGATATCATAATTTGTACCAAGCAATTTTGAGAGGTTCTCTTATTGGATTGCATTGATAATGTGTCTAGACAACATAAGAAAGGTTGTGTAATTCAAACAAGAATTCATAAAATAGATGACTCACCCGTTGGTTAAGGGTGATTTAATGTTAAAGAGGAGCTAACATGTAAGTACCCTGAGATCATAAACACTTACAACTAAAAGGGGTGTCGAATTGAAAGTAGTAAAAAATTTCAGGTATAACTACACTAAATTATGCATGCCCAACAAGTTTTTGAGGCATACAAAGGGCAATAGTAAATCATATGGGATGAATTATGATCTGATAATATGTGAGCTAATAGTATGCTTTAGGACATTACGCAGAAGGTATGATGAAAATATGCATGAATACAGTACTATACTACTGATATTGTAACCAAATTAAATCTGGAAATGATCTGCACTTGACAAAACTTTCTCTGATTACATAAATGAACCATACTCATACAAATTTCTTGTCAACTGAGCACGGTTGTTTTAATTGCTAGAAAAAGGAGAAAAGAATATTTGGTATGGTACTAACATGGTAGGAAAATATGTGGACAAAGTTTTGTCATGCAGGTGATACCATGGGAATGGTATTATGGGTAGTAGCACATATGGTACTATGTACAGCAGTACATACGGTACCTGTATGACTACATGTATTACATAATTGGAATGTGACATGTATATCAATGTGTATAATACACATTTGTGCAGATAAGTATGAAGACATTAGATAAATGTCTAGCAAGACAACCGACCTAGAGGTTACACAGAAATAGGAAAGTAAGATTGGTATAACTAACCATGGTTAATTGCAGTTTGGCATATATACAATCACGATGAGTATATATATGATGGATATATATTGTTGTGTGAACTAATCTGTTATGACATTACAGACATATTGATGTGGAAAATATGCTAACAGATGTGTTGTATGCAGAGAGACTGCAAGAAATAGGTGTTTGACAAAAACACAAAGGCTTGGAAGAATGCAAGAAGAAAACATGCATTCTTCAGACGAAATAAATGATAAGCAATAGCTGCTTTAAGTAATATTAAGTGACAGATTATGATATTTATCATAGTTAAAATTTTGCATCTATAAATTCTCACAAATGGTTTAAAAACAATGTTACAAGTAGCTATGAAAGGAGAGCACTCCTTGAGACCGATGTAGCTATGGAAGGAGACGTGCTGGGAGCACTCCTTGTGACCCATGTACATCAAAAAATTGCATCAGATGGCAGAGCCATGAGAGCTGTTGATTCAGAAACCAGCTACCTGTGAACAAGGACATGATGCAGTGATACACCGAGGACGGTGTAAATTTTAGGGGGGGAGTATGTAACACCCCTCCCTTGTGTACTAAATTATTGTAAACCTAAGCTAAGTTAAAGCTAGGTGTGATATCCTCCCTTGTGTGTTAAATGTTTGTAAACCTAAGCTGAGTTAAAGCTAGGTGTGATGCCCTCCCTTGTGCGTTAAACTATTCTAAACCTAACTTGAGGAAAGCTAGGTGATATGTGATATGAAAATCAAATGTGTTATTATATAAATTAATAAATTAAACCACTTGGAGGGTTGAGCACCAAGAGAGAGAAGATGCTTGCCAAATCCCATTGAGGAATGGGATAGAGATGAATCTTTCATGATAAAACTTCTAGATGTGATTCTAGATAAACTTGGATGGATTAGTAATCCATTGGATGGATGGGAGATAAAAATCCATCAGACATAAAAGCTTTGCGGGAGATAAAGACAAGCTTTTATGAGGAAAAACCTTGTGGGAGATAAAGACGAGTTTTTTCTGAAAAAAAACCTAGGCAAATGGGAAAATCCATAAAAGCAAGATGCCACTAATGGTAACTAAATCATGAAAGAGGGTATTAAATACCCAGTGCATCGATCAATTGAGGACAGTTGATCCTTGGCAAGATCTTCGGCTCGGGGGGGATCAGAGGTGATTCATGGTTGGGTGGTGGTGCTCCTCCCTCCAAGTGAGGTTTTAGTTGGTGTCAAATGCGTGGAATGTTTTGTATGACGATTCTTACTCTCTCTGTTATAGTTCCAACTTGTTTATGAGAAGATTTCTTAAGTTTCTTTGTCATGAAAATGTTGCGTGAATTACATATGCTTATGTATTAATAGATTTAATGGTGTTTCCCCCTATTCTGATCAGATTCACTTGCATGGTATGGGTTTTATATTAATCCTTACTTGTTATGAAGTTAAATTATTTAGCTCAGATATGTTGATGGTTGATTTCTTATCTCTATATTTATTTCCTATTGTTGGAATGGTTAAATCATTCAGCTCGAGAGTATAGAAGTTGTGTTGTCGGTGTCTATGAAAATGATTGTATTAATATTATTATTATGCATATTGTAGGAATTTACAGGGTAAGTTCCTCAGACAGAACACCAGAAGGACACCGCTCACAAACAGATCACAGATCAATACACCAGTATTTTGACGTGGTTAAAACCCTCAGAGAGGGAAACAGTCCACGGCCTGCGCCAACGTGGCTACTACAGGCAATTTATTAATAAAAGAATGAAAATTTACATAAGCTTCTCTCATGCACGGTTAACCTACAAATGACCCTCCATGCGCTTTAAATAGAATTCATGGACCAATCGGGTGTCAAGCCACGGATCAAGTGTCGGTAATACCGAGGAGAGAATGAACCGTCGGATCACTACATATCGTGACCGTCGGATTTA
>APFE030576148.1:361193-376384 GCA_000404065.3 Pinus taeda | reverse complement strand
GATAGAGGTCTTCTATGTTGTCTATACTAGATAAAGGAAGCAAATTAGTTTTTAATTCATTTAGAAAGAGATCATTTTTATTTCTATCAAATATTATGTTCTTTTGGCTGTAAGTATTATTTTCTGTGGGAACTCTATGCATGACAAAATTGAGAGTTATAAGTAAAGGCCTATGATCAGAGTCAGGTTCGTGGTCATTTAAGATGACAAAATTTATTATTTCATTGTATAATGGGAGATCGTAAATAACGTAGTCTACCACGCTGCTACCAAGTCCAGGGATGCAGGTCATCTTGCTGGAATTGGGCCACTTCTTTAGACCATTGCAAATTATGAGATCTTGAGCACTAGAGAGCTTGACTAGCTCTGACCCAAACAAATTTTCCCCGAGGTCTTCAGAGCCCCTTTTGTACCTACTAGCTAGAGTAGGGTTTTCCTCTAACCAGAGAGGATTAGGGTTGGAATGATCGCTTAGAATAATAGCTTGGTTGTTTGAAGTTCGAGCATTAAAGTCACCTATTAAAAGGATATTACCATCATTCCTTAGGCTAGAAATATCATTCTCTAAACCATTGTAAGGGTTAGTTCTATCTAGATTCTTCTTCTTATAGAAGTTAGAATTGATGGGGGGGAAATAACATATTGCTATGTAGGACTTTTTATTATTAATGTCTCTGATCCCTATCCAACTGTATTGGTTGTGAGGGTTGTTTTTATAAATCCTAGCATGGGGGGAGATGGTCTTCTTAATGTAACAAGCTATTCCCCCAATGCCTCTACGGGAGGATTGCTTGTTCCAAGTAGACCATAGTGTAAAGCCATCTATGTTAGGGACCTTAGATTCTTCGTGCTCCCAAGTTTCAACAAGCAAAATAATATCAACATCATTTGAAATCCAACTTAGCTTAGGGCCTTTGTTCCATGGGAAGCCCCGACAATTCCAAGAAAGGATTCGAAGCATGTTTAATTGCTATTGATTACTATCTTTTTGGTTTCTATCTCGAATAAAGGCTTTTCTATTTCTGATTATTGCCCATTTTCCTTCCTTTCTAGCTTCTTTTACCTTTTGAACCTCCTTTCTTAATTCTGCTTGATCTTCTGGAATGAGATCTTCATTTATGAATATTTCCGTTCCTTTTAGACTTGAGGTTTTACTAAGTATGTCGTACTTATGATCAGTGGAGCTCACCTTTATGTAGATTAGTCTTCCTTTATTCTCGGTTTATTTCCCCAACCTTGTTGCTTCTGTGAGACACACTGTTTCAATTTGTAATCTATTATGTAATTCTGTCTGGGCTAAGGCTAAAGTATTCTCATCTACTTCCTCTTTTAAACTGAATATTATAAGGTTCAAGGCCCTTTTGTTACGTTCGTGGTCTAATTATATTAATTTTTTCATTTCATCTTTAATTGGTTTGATATCTAACTTATCTACCACATTATTTAGGGTGAGGCGACTATTAAATTTTTCTTCTAGTTCTTTAATCATTTCTTTCATTTTAAGACTCTCTAAAGTATCAACATCTCTTTCCTGGGATGGTTGGTTAGTATCTTGGTTTTGTTTTTCTATAACCTGCAATCTAGTCTTCATTGCCTCCATTTTATTCTCCAGAAGTTCTATTTTATTTTCTATTTGTTTTTGGATCGTGTCTTCAAGAGATGCAAATTTACTTTCTAGCATGGCTTGTAACTTTTTGTAGCTTGGCTTCTCTTTCTTCTCTACGTTTCTCTAAAAACTCTATATACTCATAAAGGCCTTGTAGAGTAACTGTTCTAGGTCTGCCCTTGGTAATCTTTGGTAATACTTGAAATTATATGAGCAAATATGTATTAGAAAAAGAAAAAGATAAGGAATGTGTGCACGTGTTTAACTCTTTCACCGAGACTCAGAACTCTTTCACTGAAGAATATATAGAGTACTCTTTTCACCGAAGAATATATGCGAAGAAAATATAGAGCATGTTTTTAACTTTTTCACCGAGCCTCAGAACTCTTTCACCGAAGAATATATGCGAAGATTATATAGAGTATGTTTTTAACTTTTTCACCGAAACTCAGAACTCTTTCACCGAAGTATATATAGGGTACGTGTTTAACTCTTTCACCGAAGAATATATGCCAAGAATATATAGAGTATGTGTTTAACTCTTTCACCGAGCCTCAGAACTCTTTCACCGAAGAATATATGTGAAGAATATATAGAGTATGTTTTTAACTCTTTCACCGAGCCTCAAAACTCTTTCACCAAAGAATATATATAGTATGTTTTTAACTTTTTCACCGAGCCTCAAAACTCTTTCACCGAGCCTTAGAACTCTTTCACAGAAGTATATATAGGGTACGCGTTTAACTCTTTCATCTAGCCTCAGAACTCTTTCACCAAAGAATATATGTGAAGAATATATAGAGTATGTTTTTAACTCTTTCACCGAAGAATATATAGAGTATGTTTTTAACTTTTTCACCGAGCCTCAGAACTCTTTCGCCGAAGTATATATAGGGTACGTGTTTAACTCTTTCACCGAGCCTCAGAACTCTTTCACCAAAGAATATATGCGAAGAATATATAGAGTATGTTTTTAACTCTTTCACCGAAGAATATATGTGAAGAATATATAGAGTATGTTTTTAACTTCTTCACCGAGCCTCAAAACTCTTTCACCGAAGTATATATAGGGTACGTGTTTAACTCTTTCACCGAGCCTCAAGACTCTTTCACCGAAGAATATATGCAAAGAATATATAGAGTATGTTTTTAACTCTTTCACTGAGCCTCAGATAACAGCTATAATAACTATGCCATTTCCACTTTATACAATTGAATTATAATAAATTTGAGTGTAATATAAAAATAACAGTTCTTTATCTTTCCATTCTCCATCAGTTTCCTCCTATATATTTCAGAATTAACTGTGTTAATAAACTAACATATATCCATCTTAAATAGGGATCTAACATGAAGTTAGAGGGATCCAATTTCTTTGTGTGTAAATTTAAATGTTTTTTTTATGATCTGATATTATTTAAATGTTTTGTAGTGCTTTTTTTTCTTTTAATTTTAGATTTTTCATAATTTTTATTTTGGTGGACATAAGCAAAATTTCAATTCAATCATGATGAGAAATATAGAACATTACACATCATACTAGGCTGTAGAATAAACCTCTAAAATCAATAAAAAAATGAATTCACATTTCAATATCTTATAATGATCAATAAATAAATAAATTAACATGTTTAGTGTGGCCAATAAAAAAATGAATATCTAAGGGATATATAAATAGAGTGAATATCTAAGGGATATATAAATAGAGGCTATAAAGGTAATATTAAACTTTTTTTTTACTTTCTGGTTCATGGAATCCCATGGTCAGTGGGTCCGCTCTTTCACCGAAGTATATATAGTGTACGTGTTTAACTCTTTCACCGAGCCTCAGAACTCTTTCACCAAAGAATATATGCGAAGAATATATAGAGTATGTTTTTAACTCTTTCACCGAAGAATATATGTGAAGAATATATAGAGTATGTTTTTAACTTCTTCACCGAGCCTCAAAACTCTTTCACCGAAGTATATATAGGGTACGTGTTTAACTCTTTCACCGAGCCTCAAGACTCTTTCACCGAAGAATATATGCAAAGAATATATAGAGTATGTTTTTAACTCTTTCACTGAGCCTCAGATAACAGCTATAATAACTATGCCATTTCCAATTTATACAATTGAATTATAATAAATTTGAGTGTAATATAAAAATAACAGTTCTTTATCTTTCCATTCTCCATCAGTTTCCTCCTATATATTTCAGAATTAACTGTGTTAATAAACTAACATATATCCATCTTAAATAGGGATCTAACATGAAGTTAGAGGGATCCAATTTCTTTGTGTGTAAATTTAAATGTTTTTTTTATAAGTTGATATTATTTAAATGTTTTGTAGTGCTTTTTTTTCTTTTAATTTTAGATTTTTCATAATTTTTATTTTGGTGGACATAAGCAAAATTTCAATTCAATCATGATGAGAAATATAGAACATTACACATCATACTAGGCTGTAGAATAAACCTCTAAAATCAATAAAAATTTGAATTCACATTTCAATATCTTATAATGATCAATAAATAAATAAATTAACATGTTTAGTGTGGCCAATAAAAAAATGAATATCTAAGGGATATATAAATAGAGTGAATATCTAAGGGATATATAAATAGAGGCTATAAAGGTAATATTAAACTTTTTTTTTACTTTTTGGTTCATGGAATCCCATGGTCAGTGGGTCCGCTACATCCAGGTTCGAAGGTGGTCGCACCCCTCGGCCTATTTACTGACCTGACCCCAAGAGCTTTCAGGAATTGACCCTGTGACCTCCCGATTGGCGAGGCATTGACATCCAAGTTTGAAGGTGGTCGCACCCCTCGGCCAGGTTCGAAGGTGGTCGCACCCCTCGGCCTATTTACTGACCTGACCCCAAGAGCTTTCAGGAATTGACCCTGTGACCTCCCGATTGGCGAGGCATTGACATCCAAGTTCGAAGGTGGTCGCACCCCTCGGCCTATTTATTGACCTGACCCCAAGAGCTTTCAGGAATTGACCCTGTGACCTCCCGATTGGCGAGGCATTGACTTAACCGATTGAGCTAACTCTTGGGGCTATAATATTAAACTTATTGTTTAGGCCTGTTAAAATTTTTTGGAAATACAAATAATTGTGGAATAAATATATGATAAACTTAAGTGTGAGCAAATGAAATAAGGTAGGAAAGCCCAAATTTTTAGATGAATTCGTTTTGGAGTTTTGTTAGAAATGTTTCATAACAATTTATGATGAAGTTTTTTCTAGATTTTACTTTCGAATTCTGTAGCAACTTGACTCTTAGTTTATTGTTAGTATTTTATTTCATAATTTTTATAGATAATTAAATAAATTAATTAAATGAAAATTGAATATTTTATGTTTATTAAATAAAAAATCAGTTTATAGGGTTATTAATTAAATTAAATATATATATATAATATATATATATATATATATATAATATAATATATATATATAGATATATATTAATAGTTTAATTTTTTTTTATTCAAATTGATGATGAGTTGGCTCAATTTTCTAACAATTCCCTTACTGAAAAGACAATGCCAAGAAAGCGATGCTAACATATTCTCATAACTTTTTTTGATGTCTTTTAACGAAAATGAAATGAAATGATATTTTAAGGTCCACGAGACTAAAAATAGTCTATGAGACCATTAGTTCTCTATTTTTCGCTCTTTGCAATTCAGTGCTTTTCTGATTCAAATTGATGATGAGTTGACTTAACCTTCCAACAATCTCCTCGCTAAAAAGACAATGCCAAGAAACTAATGCTAATATTTTAAGGTCCACAAGACTAAAAATAGTCTATGAGACCATTAGTTCCCTGTTTTTTGCTCTTTGCAATTCAGTCCTTTTCCTATTTGAATTGATGATGAGTTGACCTAACCTTCCAACAATCTCCCCGCTAAAAAGACATTGCCAAGAAATTGATGCTAACATGATCTTATAACTTTCTCTGATGTCTTTGAATGCATCAACCCTTTCTTCCCAAGCTTCTTTAGGCCTTTTCCACCATCTTGTTTCACACCTAAGTTGATGTGATTTGGTCCTTAATTGAACAATAAGAACTTTTTCCCTCCATGAAATGCTAGCTCCAATGAATTATTTTTGTTGTAAATCACACGTAGGGTTGAATTCCTCAATGTATATTTCTTCTTTCTACCCAACTATTTTTCCCATACCTTTTTACGAAACTTTTCCATGACAAAATCCTTTAGCTCCTTGCTATTTGTGGGATAGGCATTGAGGTAGATATCCCATTTTTGCATCCATCGAATCAAATTCCAAAATGAAAAAAAAAAAAATTGACTCCACTGCACGTGCAGATTGTACATACCCATCTTCCCAAGCTTCTTTAGGCTTTTTCCACCATCCTCTTTCACACTAAAGCTGATGCAAGTTGGTTTTTAATTGAGCAATAAGAACTTTTTCCCTCCATGAAATGTTAGCTCCAATGTACTCTTTTTGTTGGAGATCACAAGTAGGGTTGAATTCCTCAATGTAGTACTTCCTCTTTCTATCCAACTCTTTTCCCCATACCCGTTTACAAAACTTCTTCATAACAAAATATTTTAGCTCCTTGCTATTTGTGTGACAGGCATTGAGGTAGATATTCCACTTTTGCATCCATGTGTAGTTTTGTCTCATCCATGTTTTCTTTCGCTCATGCCTTCATTTAAGATAACATTAGACCATCTACATACTCTCATTTACTCAATTCCTTTTAGATATCTTATGAGTTGCACCATAGCAATTGCTTCAATAGGAGTTGTTCCCGTTTCACTCAACAATATATCATAAGGTACCGAACTTTTTATTTTGAACTTGCTCATGATCAAGCGTTTTTGGATTTTCTGAATTTGTTTCCATTTTGAGATGGGGGTGCTACTAGCCCACAATTCATACCCATATAACATCACTAGATAAACTAGGAGTCAAAAAATCACTTTAATCATTTTTCAATCCCATAACTATGCCTCTCTACAACTGTTTTGAAGAGCATATAATGCTTTCCACCCTCCTAAAATTCTCTTCTTTCTGCAGTCCTCCCAATTAAGTTTGTTGTTGAAATCAATCCCAAGGTAATTTTACTCATTTACTTATTTAAGAATGTTGCCATCAAAGAAGAACGTATGTTGGTTGTGCTTCCTTTTATTAGATAAAACCATTAATTTGATCTTGCTAGTATTGACTTGCATCCCCACTACTCTACAAAAATGTTCAAGGGCATATAGGTGCATTTGCAATCCATGGTCCGATTTATAAATCAATACAATATCATCAACATATAAAAGAAGCTTTAACACAAACTCCCCCATATGAACACCATCTCCACCTTGCAACCTTCCTTGACTCCAATGTCACTTCTAAAGCTTTCTAAAATACCCGTTGAGGTTCTAATTTTGGCTTTCATCTCTTATAAAGTCTATGGATGACGACTCTACAA
This sequence comes from Pinus taeda, assembly GCA_000404065.3. Taxonomy (NCBI): domain Eukaryota; kingdom Viridiplantae; phylum Streptophyta; class Pinopsida; order Pinales; family Pinaceae; genus Pinus; species Pinus taeda. The sequence continues at coordinate 369,333 of APFE030576148.1, read as the reverse complement.
TGCAAAAGGAATTTCAAGTTCTTCCATTGTACGCCACAACTTATCTCTAGGGACTGTGTCAAATTCCTTTTTGAAGCCAATAAAGCAGCATAATACCTCTTCTTTGTCCCCCAAACCTTTTCAATAATGTGTCTCAAAGTGATACCATGCTCCACTTTAGATTGATTCTGTTGCTTGTCATTTTTCCCTCTTTTCTTTTACTTCTACCCACTTACTGATTTTTCTACCATGTTGTCGAAAAGCTTTGTAAACAAAGGATTGATCATAATGGTTCTATAATTAGAAGGATTATTAATGTCTCCACTTTTAAAAAGGGGTATTGCTAGGCGAGTTGTCCAGTGTCTTGGAAATCCTTGCTAAATGATGTTGAATATTTCCATGATGTGCAGTGGAAGAGTGTTAATTCCCCATTTAAGATACTATGCTTGAAGATCAACCAAGTCCTTTGCCTTTCCTGTTTTCAGCTTCTTAATTCCAATCTCCACCTCCTGTAACGTGAAGAGCTTTGTATTTGTGTTGATCTTGGGGGGAGGCTCAGCCTCTGATTCTTTTTGTTTTTTTTTTGTTTTTTGTTAATTACATTTTGTTCAATTTTGTTTTTATTTTTTTGTTATGGTATTTTTGTCTTAGAATATTATGTTGTGGGGATTTTATGTGATTTGTTATATGTAGTTTTGTATATATTTTTTAAAATCAAATGAAAAGAGAAGAGTATAATGATGAGCAAATGTATATAAGAGCTTTTTCCTCTATTATGTATGTAATAGTTAAGGGAGGCTAACATAAAATAAAATTATGAGTCCATAGAAGTAACCAACAAGGCAACCACGCATGGAGCCCTTAATAGTATAAGTACGTCTACTTGTCAAATCAGGGTTTATCTAACCCTTGAATTAAAATGCTCTGTAAGCATAACACTCCTTGGGTTTAATTTCTCTCTTGAAAGATGAGGATTTCTTCGTCAAGTTATTAGTCCGTTGGTCACTCTTCCATGATAATTTTCCATCCTAGTTGATGCAGGAGCATAATTTTAATTTTAATTTTCCAAAATTTGTAATAGTTCTATAAGTTTGTGATGTGCCTAAGAAGAGAGAAGTCAATTTCTTTCATCACCACGTAATGTAAATAAATATGATTATTTTAATGTAGTTCGAGGAGTTAAGTTATTGTTGTTTGTAAATTTATGTGGTTTGAGTTGTTGGATTGCATAATTGGAGAGTAACCCATAATGTACATTTTTTTTTATTGATGTTTCGAATCTATAACAAGATTCATCATTAGGATCAATCTGTTGAGAATAAGCTACCAACATAAGCTGAGTTATTTTAGGGAGATATAGGAGATTTGTTGTAATTCTCTAAATTTGAAGGATATGAGTTAATCATCCTAGGGGTCGACGTGGTTCCTCATATGTTTGTATAAATAAACCCTTTTTAGAATTAAATCGATGATAAGGAGGAGTATTTAAGGAGATGGAGTCTCTATGCATGTAATTTTGAAAGTGTCAATGAATAATATACATGATTGCACATTTTTTTGTGTGAAAAAAATCATTTCTAGTTCAATTTATAGTATAGACATTATCTCTATGTGTTTTGGTGTGAATTCTATTCAAAATTTCCTTGAACTATGCATATTTGGGTGGAATTATTGAGTAAAGTTGCAACTGGTTTAGTTAATTAAATAAATCAAAGAGGGGGCCAAAGGGAAGAGTACATACTACACAGGCAGAAAAATCCCAAATGTTCAATTTCTTTAGCATTTGATTGATAAAAATCTCATTTCCATGTATAAATCAAGAATTAATAACAATTGTCAATCATCTTAGAATCAATGGTTATCCAAGATCATAGAAAATTGAATGTCAACAAATACAAAACTTTTCATAAAGTGTGTTTTTCAGATTTTTGGACTTCTGAAGTGTGCTCCCCACATTACCAGCTCATTTCAAGAGACTTGTAAGGTGATGTGGAAGGTGATGTGGAAGGTGATGTGGAAGGTGATATGGATGTGATGTGGAAGTTGATGTGGATTATGATGTGTCACAAGCAATGTGGCATATAAACCTATATTTGCCATAAAGCTTATTTATTAGAACATCCCAAACTTTTTCTAATTATGACTCAGAGGTTCCAAAACAAGGTTCCATATATGGAGTTTTGGAAAAGCATCTAGGTCTGTATATTTGTAGTTCTACAAAAATGGCATTTTAAATAAGTTTCAGAATTTTGAATCTCAATAAATAGAGAACTTTTGAATCCTCAAGGTTCCGCCAAAAGGTTAATGAAGAAAAAACCCCAAATTCATCATTTTTTCCCTTAATTGTTTTCTAGTTGTTGAAAAAAGGAAGACCTGAACCTTCGAACCCCATTTTCCATTTTTTAGTTAAGTTATCAACATCAATACTTTTTAAGTCTCCAACATCCAAATTCAGGCTTTTACCAATTCATATATTGAAAGAGTTTCTAGATTATGCATCTTATGGCATTCTAGATTTCATCCAAAGATAGGAATTTATTTTGGTTAATCAAAGATCCAACCATCCATATTCTCTAAATTAATGGAAAAAGGTAAGCATAAAAGAAAAAGGGTGCAAATGAAGAAATATGTTATCTGATAGATTTGCAGGTTGCATAACGGGAAATGATTAGAGTGTATGGAATTCAAATTGGTTTGAGTTCAAATTGAATTTCCATCAATTTTGGTATCAAAGATCAATAAGAAAAAAATACAATATCCCAGCAAAGTTGTGAAGAAGTTCAAGAATGGTACTCAGAACCAGAGGAAATGGAGAAATTCAAGGAATGTTAATTGCTAATGTAATCCTACTTGAAGAAATGAGGAATCTAAGTGCATATGGAAGTTATGGAGACTACATAGCAAAGAGATGTTGACCTTGAAGATAACGATTTTGAAGATAAAGAACCTCAGGGAGAGGAGGAAGATGAAGAAGAAGATTTTAAAGAAGAAAATTTTGAAGAAAGGCTAATTAGAGTAGTCATTGGAGCAAGTTCTAGGCCAAATATGGAAGTGTCAATGTATGGAGGCATTTTGAATGTTGAAGAGGTTTAACTAGATCAATGCTTTAGACAAGTATTTTGATTATGAGAATGTGGAGGATGATATGAAGGTGAAGTCTTTTGTAACCAAATTGAAGGTTCACACTTCACTCTAGCGAGATGGAGTGTAAGCAAAGCAAAAAAAAACAAAGGCAAAGAAAATATTTAAAGTTGGGATAGAATGGTAGAAAAATTCAAAGGTAAGTTTATTCCTAAGGACTCCCAACTTAATCTTTTTAAATATATGCAAAATATTAAACAGAAGTTGATGTCAAATAAATAATACACAGAAGAATTCTATCTGATGAACAATATAATTGGACATGTAGAAGAAGACACGAAGAAAACAACCATGTATATTAATGGGTAAAAATATGATATTCGAGATGAAATTAGTATTTTGTCTCCAAAGATAGTTGAAGAACCATACCAGGTTACTCTCAAGGTAAAAGAGAATCTCTTCACGAAGCAAAGTCAATAAGGAAGAGGTTGAAGTTTGCCATGAGGTCGAGGATAATAGGGTGACAAAGGAATATTTCAAGCTTATAGGGAAGACGAGAGCAATTCATATCACCAAAGACCATTAGCAAGAGATAGAAATTTTATATGTAGAAGGCCTTACCAAAGAGTTAGAGGTAGAGGTTATCAATAAGATGTCATAAATATAATAATCTTAGTCATTAATGATACAAATGTCCAAAAGACACTACAATGAGACATGGAAGTGCACACATTGTTCATGTATATGAAGAAAGTGTGAAATCACCTTTAGATGAAGATAAACTAGAAATTGGAGAATCCTAGGTTATGAAGAGGGTTTTACTTGGGCCAATTAAGGAGATCAAAGAAATTGCACATAGGAGACATTAGTTAGAACCATGTGTAAAGAAAAATGTAAATGTTGTAAAGTTGTAACTGATAGTGGAAGTATTAATAATTTGGTGTCTATAGAGATGGTTGAAAAGTTAGCTTGAATAAGACATTACATGCTACTCCCTACAAGGTATCTTGGTTGCAAAATAAACATCAAGTGTTGATAAATGAGCAATGCCAAGTAGATTTTCATATTTAGAGCTACATGGACAAGGTAATTTGTGATGTGATGCCCATGGATATTTTTCATGTTTGATTAGGCAGACAATGACATTATGATAAAAGTGTTATTCATGATGGAAAAAACAATATCTATACTTTTGAAAAGGATGGGAAGAAGCACACACTCATATCATAAAACAACCAATATACAACAGAGGAAATCAATCCTAAGGTATTATTGATCAATGGTAAAGAGTTCCTACATCAAATTAAAAATGAAGAGGTAAATTTTGATTTAATTGGCAAGCAATGATAGTTTTTACTAGAACAAGGTTAACGGACTTGGTTGAAGAAATTCAAAATTTATTGAACGGGTTTGTTGACATTGTTGTGGATAATCTTCCTAATGATTTTCCTCCAATAAAAACTATCAACCACCACATAAATTCGATTCCAAGAGCTAATTTTCCTAATAAAGCATCATACAAAATGACTATAATAAAGAATGAGAAATATAAGAATCAAATATAAGATTAGTGTGAAAAGGGGTTGATAAGAGAAAGTTTGAGTGCATGTGATGTTCCAACAGTTCTAAGTCCAAAGAAAGATGGAGTATGGAGAATGTGTACAGACTCCAAAGCCACAAGCAAGATTGTTACTAGGTATATATTTCCCTTACCTTAAACAAATGATTTGATGGATTGCTTGAGAGGAGCTAAGTATTTTTCTAAAATAGATTTGAAGAGTGGATATCCTCAAATAAGGATAAGCAAATGACATGAATGGAAAATTGTTTTCAAAACCAATAATGGATTTTTTGTTTGTTTGTTAAGCGTGTTAGGTCCATCCATTTTCTATTATATATTAGGAAAATTTACATCACACAGATTGATTGGGTGGCCTCAACTTGCCCTAAGGGGAAACCAAGTCTATTGGCCACCAGTCGGTGTTATAAGCCATCTAAAAACAAAATTGCTTCATCCTTTCTAGCAAATCTAGATAAGTCTCAATCTCATGTCCATATACTACATAACTGTAAAAACTAGCATATGCAATAGGAGACTTAAAATCTAACCACATAAACAAAAATTATGCATGAAGAGTCTAGTCTTTTTGCTCTTTCTGCTCATCTGAGACAGAGGCTACAGGAGCAGGATTTTCAGCAGTCGCCCCTGGCATTCCATACAGCTCCGGGATGCAAGTGATGTGGTGGTTGATTCGATCCATCTTGATGTCCTATTTGCGCAACTAGAAGAGGATTGTTTCCATGTATTTTTTATAATTTGGCAGGCCCTGCACTGTTACCGCCATCCCCGCAGAGATTTGTTCCATTGCTTTTGCAAGAAGACTTTTCATTAAGAAATACAAATAAAGGATGTGTTTAAACTAAGTAATTCTACCACGGGTATTCCCTCAATCTGGGACCAGCGTCCTCCAATTGTCGATCTCTTCCTCTGAATCATTTTCCTGCTTAATATCCGCTTCCCAGTCTTTAATCAGCTTTTGAATTCCCGTGTCCGTCTCGTCTCGGTATGCCGCTACTACCTCTGCTATGAGGTGCTCGATAGGCTTACGACCCCTACGAGCTTCCGACGTGCTTGGCCCCTTGTTTGCCTAGTGGGCCAGGCCTCTCCTGCCATGCCCATGTTCTCTCCCCGCTCGAGCCATAACCTGTGCAGTGATGCCTTGTTGACAGCCAAAGGATTTTAGGTTCGTCAAACCTTTCTCAACATCCCATCTTTAATTTTCATACAGTGCCTCTCTTCCATACTTCTCAACCTCAGAGTTAAGGTAGCCTAGATCTCGTAGGTGGCCAAGGGAATTGGGTTTCTGACTCTTCTCCGGGGGCTTCTCATAGCACCCTTCCCCTTGCTATGATTCAATTGCCAGTCATCCCACTGCATCTGGAACCAAGCCCTTAGGCCCGTTCGGAGTCTAGCACGACGCTTGCATTTATACCCGGTTTCTGCACCCTCAACCAGCAGATGCCAACCATGGCTTTGCTTGCCCCTCTGCCCAAAATGCCGCCCAAGATCCCTAGCTTTTCCCTCAATACCATGCGGGTGCCCAGTTTACCAAGGGTTTCTTGTCGTACTACTTCCATGGCTGAATTCCCTGCCCCTACCCTCAACTCTTTCGTGCCTCTCTCTTCAGCTCCCAGCTCCCCAGGAATGGCAAGCCCGATATCCCCTATTCCCCTGGTCTAAGAAACTAGAGATAGGCCTGCATATCTTCTCAGCCCGCAATTGCTAATTCCGCTACCAAGGTTTTGGTTCGATTGGGATAGAAACATAAAACAGAACCAGGCCATGGCACACTCTTTTGCTCCCCCAGTGCATCTCATCCAAAGCTACTCCCCATTGAGACAGTCGCTTGCCCCTCCTTTCCCCCAGCAGAACCCCAACCAAATCATGGAATTGATACAGGAGCGGGACTAAATTACATACCAGGAATTCGTTACTTGTCTACAGCCAAGGTTCCTTGCTTGCCTTCGCCCCGCCCCAATTTTGAGTAGCCTCTCGTCTCCATAGATGCTCTCTCTTACCCTACACGTTGATTGCCTTAACCTTCTCCACCACCCTTCCTTATTCCTTCCTCCGCCACCTTGCCAACTCACCGTTCATTCATTCATACCGAAGGACACCACACCCCCTGCCTTGAGCATGTGGGGGACGATGGTTGTTATGACCTTTGTACTGCGCATATCACCTCCCAACTTGGCTTCTCTGACATTGACCTGCATCCCGATCGGGAGAAAACCAACAATGGATTTTATGACTGGTTAGTAAAGCCATTTGGGTTAACAAATGCTTTGAGCTTTTTATGACGTATAATGAATGAAGTGCTAAAAAACTTCATAGGAAAGTTTGTTATTGCTTATCTTATTGATATCATAGTGTACATTCAGAAGAACATCTTAGACATCTTAGATGGGTATTAAATCAATTGCAAAAGGAAAAGTTATTAATCAATATGAAAAGTGTACTTTTATGAGCACAAAGATGGTGTACTTAGGCTTTGATATATCAAGAGACAACTTGTAGATGGACCATGATAAGGTTAGAGATATTATTGAATGAATTTCATTGAATATTTGTTTTGAGATAAGAATTTTTCATGGATTGGCTAGATTTTATAGGAAAATTATCGAAAATTTCAGTATAATATGTGCTTCAATTGTAAAAGCCATCAAGAAAGTTAAACAACCATTTCAATGGACTAAAGTAGTTGAAAAAATTTAGTTAAAAATTTTCAAGTAAAGTGTGATGCTATTGGAACTACAATCGATAGTGTATAAAGCCAAAAAGATAAGCCAATTTCTTATTATGAAGCTAAATAGAAATAATCATCCCATGACAAAGAATTTTATGCCATTGGTCAAGCATTGAAGGAAAGGATACACTAATTAATGCCTAATGAGTTTTTATTGTATATTGTGTTAGTGTCAGTCTTTCCAGCCTTCCTCCAGTGATCAAATATGCTCTTACAAAGTGATTGTGAAAGTGTCAAGGTCAAATTTTGTCATTTCAGTGAGTCTTCAAGCAAAATTTGGTCACTAAGCATTAGATCTAGGGTTTGCTTTCACTCCTTCTAAAGTTGTCCAAATGCCAACCTATGTCACTATTCAGCTGAGCCTATCATCATTCAGAGGGTTTTCATCATCATGTCAAGTTCCATAGGTTCATTTTACACCTTGTTCATGCTTCAGTTGCGCCTAGGCAAGTTCATTTCCCTCTCCTAGGGTTTTGAAGCCAATTTCTCTTGGACGGTCAAATCATCAGCAAAACTTGTATCCAGATGTTCATACACATTCCCCTATCCTTAATGTACCTTATCAAGCACTTCCCATCCCTTAGATCCGCCAAATTCCTCATTTTTCCACAAACCCTAGTTTCTAGCTACAACCAGGCAATTTTCTAGGTTGGGCCTGTGTTTTGCCCTTTTGGACCCCTTCCCCTCATTAAATATCTAATATTCCACTTTCCCCTACTTCCTAACATCCCTCCCCACTCCCAAAAATTTCCCCAAAAATTTAGAAGCCCCCT
>APFE030576148.1:266445-290554 GCA_000404065.3 Pinus taeda | reverse complement strand
CCCTCCCCAGCTCTGAGTCGCCTCCCGTATCCATAGTTGCTCTCTCTTACCCTGCACATCGAATGCCTTAACCTTCTCCACCACACTTCCTTATTCCTTCCTCCACCACCTTGCCAACTCACCATCCATGCATTCATACCGAAGGACACCGCACCCCCTTTGATGCAGGAGCATCCAGCTAGGGCACCATGACCGGGTGTTGGTCTCCACCAAGATGGAAGTTTTCTTAAAAAGTTGTTTTTTTATGTTAGTTTGTCAAAGTAGGGTGTAATTTTTTGTTTACTTTTAGTTTCAGTACTAGTTAGGGACAGTTTGGTCAGTTAGGGTCATTAGTTTGTTTGTCTTTAATCAATAGAGATTTAATAACCGTTCTGTCATTCTGGAGAAAAAAACAAAATGTGTTTGATGTAAAATCTTGTCAAAGAGCATAACCGAATACAAGCATCGTTATGTAACTAAATAGAATTACAACTAAAAACAATAACTACACAGTTCAGGTAACTATGAGCAGAGACTATAAATGTACATGAAAAATCCATTGAAAGGGTTTAGCATTTTTTTAGCATTCAAGCAATAATAATAAAAGAACAGACAATCCGAATCCATCTGTGTATCTACAACATTTTTTGTTTTACTTCCTAATTCACCGAACATCAGAGTAAACGATACAATGCTCATAGACAAGTTTATTTAATTCTTCTTTTCTAAGAGACAGAGTCGGGACAGCGAGACAGAGATGCATTTCCAGAACGAGGGTTTGTATCCCATAGAAGAAATCGACATTGAATCAACAAGAGTGAACACAGATGAATAAATCAGACGAGTAAAGCACATACAGGCCATACGTTATCTTCTCAACTTCGAAATCAACCACTAGAACAATTACCAGAGCAACTACAGAGCTTTTTGTTCGTGATTTTATTCTTTTTACCAATACAGTTGCAAATTAACAATTGTAATTCGAAGGCATTGAAGCTAGAATGAAAGGAACAACAGCCAATCATCATCATTAAAACAAGGTAAACCAGAACCAATGTTTTCCTGAATTTTTTTTTCTTTAAATTATAAAATGAAATGTATGAGCATCCATAGTAGAGTTCTAGAATAAACTGGAAACAGTCACATAGCCGACGGTCGACAAACCCTAGGTGAGGGTTTTCGGAAATGGTTCCCACACATTAAAAGTCACAACCAACAATCACATAATCGAGGAAGCATATGCTAACAAAACGACTAGGACGCTAGCTACAGCCGAGAGACAACATTGACTAAGCATTGAGGAAAACTGTTACACAGCAATTTGTCACCGTCCCTGTTACCCCTGTCCCGCATCTTGGAGGACTCATTCCAGGACCTATGAGAAGTGACATGACTTGCAAACACTTGCATTGCATTCCCCTGAACATGAGCTTCATTTGCCCTGAAGACATCTCTTGCTAAAAAACCCTAAAAATAACCCTTTTTCCATTGGCGTGGTTCCATAGTGCAGCACTCGCGCCAATGGGGGAAATCCTCCAAAGAGGGCGTGCCAATTGGCGCTCTGTCATAGAGTCACACTCGCGCCAACCATGATCAGTGGTGTTTTTTAACAAACAAACGGCGGAAGATTCATCCTAACAAATTCCTGGACTGAATCTATCTTGAGTTGGATGGTTTGGCTACGAATTTCCATACAGAGGAAGTGGTTTGCCACCTCTCATGGAAGCTTCCTTCATGATATGGCCAATCCCATGATTATTGTGGATGATCCCAACTCCCCTTCCTCCATCTATAAAAGTTTGTCCATTTTCCTTAGCAAGCTAGTTCCAGAGATTCATAATTGTCAAGTTTCCAAGAGCTTCATGCTGCAAGAGCCTTCTTCATTCCCATAAGGCCAAATCCAAGTAAGGAGATTCTTTTCCAATAACCAAAGAGAGAGAGGCTTGTTCCTATTCCCAACAAGCTTTGCAAGACATGTACTGCTGATTACCCAGCCAAAGGAGAATCTAGCGTCAGAACTATGGTTGTATTCTTCTTTGATTATTATTAATAAATGATTATTGGTTATGGTTCCACTCTTATTGTTCTTTGTGATGATGATGAGTTATATCCTTTCTGACTGATATATAGTTGCATATGCTGGATTTTATGTTTGTGTTTGTGTCGTTTCTTGTATGTGCAGGTGTCCATTCACAGAGATCGTGGGGATCGTGATCTGCCGGAGCAAAGGTACGGGAGCGTCACCTCTTCTACAAGCACTAGCGTTGGAATCCAGGTAGGCCTTCATCACTTGTCTTTAATTTGCAATTAGGAACTTGCGCTGTAGCGTTGTATGATTGTTGCTAGACCCGGTCTGGGCTAGTAGGGATCGTCTCTGTCCATAGAGGGGATTTACCTCCTCAACAATTTGGTGACTCCACTGGGGAGCTTGTCTTGCCTTTTTGGTTGTTTCTTGGTTTTTGCCTGCTTGGTCAGCCTTCTGGGTTGAGTCCTTTTGTTGTTTCTTGCCTCTTGGTTTACCTGGTTATTGTTGGCCTAGTCTTAGATTGCTTCTTTTTTATTTTTGCATAAAAAACTTGACTTACACGCTTTTTTAGTGTGATAGTCGCGCCAATTAGCGCTAGTTGCTAATATACAACCCGCGCCAATCCTTAAAAGGCGCTAGTTGCAGCCTGACAGTCGCGCCAGGCCTAGGAACTTTTGAAGTTTGCTTGGTTTTGAGCCTTCTGAGCTTGGTCTTTGTTTTGGATACATTTTCTCGACTGCTTAAGTGTGTTGGATTCTTGTTTGACTGGTTCCAACCTTTACCCTTTGGTTGTTTGCCATTTTCTATCGATTTCACATTTTTAGCCCTAGGGCATCTAGTGGCTTTGTGTGTCGAGCCTTCCTTAGGAGCTTTTGGTCTTCTATTGGTCTAGTCGACTTTCTGGTTGCTCCCTTGCATTCATTTAGTGGTTGTTAATCATTTCATTGCATTGTTTGAGTGACCTACCTCTTTTTCACTTAAACTCCGCTTTGTTTCATCTTAGGCCTAGATTACATGGCTCATTTGTGTCTTTGGGACTTTTCTCGTTTTTGAAGGATTGTTTTGTGATTTAGGGATCTGATTGTGCTTGTATTGAGTGGAATTTGCTTGTATTTACTCTTTCATTATCGTTTCTCAAAGTTTGTTTAGTGCATCTTGCCATCAACATTAAAAAGAAAACAAATCTCTTTTGCTTTTGATTAGTTAATGTGAATTAGAGCTTTTCGTTGTTATTAGTGATTAGTGACTTTGAAGAAAAGTTTTTTAAGTTCCATTAGCTGCATTAGAGATATTGTTGGTTGTTTTTTGATCATTTCATTTGTGTGAAAGCTCTCAACTCTCTCATAGTTAGCGTTCATTGAATGAAATGATATATTGTGGCATATAGTTTGCATTTAGGAAATTTTGAGACATTACATACGGTAAGGCCTGAAAACTAAAACATAATACAAGATCAACTTTAAAATGAACTGAATAAATCTAACAACGCATTGGAACATAACGCACACTGTTTAGAGGTCTCGGCTAGAGACGTGCTCCGGCATCGTTAAACCTAGTCACTTTTGTTTCCACTCAAGGTTGGGCGATTCCTCCTTCTATGACTCAATAGTGGTCTAGTACGGAATTGTGCTCCCACGTACTGTCGAGTATATGTGGAGACCCCACTAGGTTATCATCCTTTATCCATAGGAAGCTGTGTCTGCCGCCTTACGACCTGTAATGCACCAAACACAACATTTGGGAAGATTGACTGCCGTACGGAAAGTCCTTGGTTTTCATACGATTGCCAAGGTGTATATGCAGTTTTACAGATTGTCTGGTAAACCTTTTGCCTAGTTCTCCAGAGCAGTCACTTTTGATCCTTTTCGGACTACCTAAAAGAAAAGGCTCATCTGAGCATTTGTCACTTCGGGCTCATTAAACATTCGAAGGCGACTAGAGTCATCTTTTTGTCCTTTTCTCGACTCTTTAAAGATGAAAAGGTCAAGTTATGTCCTTGTGTCTTAAAATTTATTCGGCCACATTCACAGTTACCCTGTTAGATCTTATTTGCGTTAGCTTGAGTAGGGTCCTTTCTCGTTAGTTTTCCTAGGATTTTTGAATCGAATCATCCTGGCGGAATCATCGATCCCATCTCCCATTCCCGGTGACCAAGGGTCTCCTTCTTCTGTTTCTCCTGAGACACCGGTTGGTAGTGGTACTCTCCCTGTTATTCCGAGTATCCAACCGCTGAACTCCCGCGCTCCAGAAGACGATTTTGACAATATCCATTGGAACCCTGTTTGGGAGCCTTCCGAAGAGGATACTCCTTTTACTCCTACTGGTGTTTCGGTTCCAATGTCTTCCTATGATATGGATGACACATCCCCCATCGTGAGTGAAGCATGTGTTGCGAGGAGTTTTGAAATTCCTATCTCGGTGGAAACACCACCAGTGTCACCCCTCTCGGTGTCACATTTCCCTTATGCTATAGGGCTTTAAGGGATGTTATTGGTTCTAGGAACTCTTTTTCAGGTACCATGTGGAATCACAACATCACTCCCACTTCGGGATCTTTTATTCCTCAAATTCACAATACATCTGTCACTTCAGTCCCGACTATTCCAACTATCTGTGTAGCTTCTTCATCGTCCGTTGTTAGTGTCGTCACTGCATCCTCGGTTGTGACCACTGTTGCTAGTCCGTCTCACGGTTCGGTAAATAGTGGCCAGTCGGTACCTACATCCGGAGTTGTCGGTCCTACACTTAGTGCCCACCTTCTTTTGGTTCCATTCCAGCAGGGGGGCATACGATCAGTATTTTCGAGCTGTCCAGGGTGCGGGCTCGCAAGGTCCATTTCATTACTATGATCCCATAGGGCATCATCTTTATCTTGGATCCTTGCCATCTCAGCCCGGGATTGAGGTCTCAATCTCGTTAAATGTTGCTTGGGGTACCACTTGTTACGGTGGTGGCCAAGCACCCCCTGCAGATCAAGGACTGCCTTATCAAGGACCACCTTATCAAGGTCAGTCGTATTACACGCAGCCTTCTTATGGGCAGCAATATTATGGGCAATCTTATCCAGGGCAACCTGGAGACCCACAAGGACAACCCTTTCAGGGACAACCTTCGGCCTATGGTGGTCCATCTTTTACTTATCTTGGGAAACCCTCTGGAAATCTAGGACAACGTTATATGCAACAAGGACAACCTGGGGTCTAGCAGGGATACCCTTTTGGTCAACCCTCTGGAAATCCAGGACAACCTTATATGCAACAAGGACAACCTGGGGTCCAGCAAGGATACCCTTCTGGGTAGGGTGGTCAGCCTTATGTACAGCAAGGCCAACCCACTATCTATTCTAGTCAACCATTTGGACAAGTTGGTCAACCTCAATTTCAATCAGGACAACCAATTGTCCAGTCTGCTCAGCCATCTGGTCCATTAGGACAACCCTCATTTGTGCAGGGACACCCCAACACCCAGCAAGCTCAACCTTCTGGGTAGGTGGGTCAATCCTAAGTTCAACCAGGGAAACCTTCTGGCCAGGTGGCTCAACCCCAATCCTCTCAAGGACATCTTTCTGGGCCTACTCAACCGGGCATGCAAATGGTTGTTGCTTCTCAAGCTCCACCCGGTTTCGAGCCCCGGGCTGGGCCCCAGACCCAAGTTGGTCTTCAAATGCAAGTTGGGTTTCAATCTCAACCTCCTTATCAAGCTTAGCCTGGTCCCCAGGGTCAGTATGGAGCCCAGCAACCTTATGGTTTCTAGCAATCCCAGGGGCAAGCTCAGTTTGCCCCGTACCAAAATTATCAACAAATGCAGGTGACTCCTTATCAGAATTACCAGCAACAGTATGTCGCTCCTACAGGTCAAGCTGGTAATCAATGGGGTGCTGGGGGGAAAATCCAGGGTCAGCAGTCTAGTTATGGCTATAACCCCTATGGACAAAATCCCTACGGACAGAACCCCTATGCGCAAGGCCTGTCCGGGCAAAATCAATGGGGGCAACCAACAACTGGTTGGAACCCTGGTGCTACCCCTTACCCACGGCCATAGATGTCCTTCAATCCTCAGTTACCCTTCTTAGCAACATTGGAACTACAAGATGTGTCCAAATTGACTAATGATCCTATCCTTCACAATCCATTCTGGCCACTAGTTCCAACCAAGATTCCTAGTGATTGTCCCAAATTCGATGGCAAAGCTGGAGAAGACCCCCAAGCCAGGTTATGACTTATCATCTCTGGTGTTCGTCAAATTCGTGGCTTGACGATTCAGTCCGGATCCGCCTTTTTCAAAGGACTCTCACTGGCTCCGCTGCTAAGTGGTATATTAAGCTAGCTCGCAGATCTTTTCAAGATTTTAACTCGTTGGCAATGGCATTTTTAACTCATTTTCAGCTGCCAATTCGGTATGAGACGGGAACGCATCTCGTCACGTCTCTTAAACAGGATACGACCACGCACATCTCCGATCATATACATGAATGGAGGCAGCGTTGTCATTTGATTAAGTTTTGTATTCTTGATCAGCTCCTGACCGATTGGTTTACAACCTCCTTTGTCCCTGCGATCGCATGAGACATTGCTATGGGGGCATGTGTAACTGAAGAGCAGGCTATTGCGCGTGCTCAATACCTCAACTTGGTTTATTCCCAGTCCGGTACCCTATATGATTATCTGCCTGATGCCCCGAAACCCGGAACTTCCAAAGCTCCGCCAAAGCCATCTGTTGACAGTGTCATTGGATCTGTAAATCTGTCCTCTAAGAAATCTTCCGCGAACTCTGGGAAGAAAAAGTTGAATGCTTCGAATGAAAATACTTCTCAGGCTGTGTCTAATTCTGGAAATAATTCCCCTAGACCTCCACCCGAGGAAGGAGCCAAACGCAAACCCAAGTATCCTTGTCTTATCTGTGACGAGGATCACTACACCAAAGACTGCCCAAGGCGGTTTGAAGTTAGTCGCTTGTTGAAAGGTTCTCCTGGGACTCCTGCGGTGTTGAAAGAACCTTTCCCCTCGCAGCAAACGCAAATGGTGGCTGACCCATCCCAATCCTCTTCTCCTTTGGTTCTCAAGTGTTCATGGTTAGAACGATTCCCGTTCACATTACTACTCGAGCAAAAGAATATCCGCCACCTACCCGGAAAGAGCCTGAGGTTCCCTCAAGTGCTCCTTCGCCCAGTTCTGGTCTGCTCCATATCGAGAGACCTAGCACTGAGACGCCTATTTGACCCCCTCCTAAAGGAGTACTCCGAAGATCTTCTTACAACCCTAATGCTTGTGCTGCTCAGCACTACAACATCGTTGAGGACTTAGCTCAGCCTCCGTTGGCTATGTCCGCTCTAGAAGTTCTCCAGAGCTGCCCCCCAGAGGAAGTCCTTGCTATTGGCCATCGCTGGCATCGACCTGGTCGACTCGGATTTGATTACTTTTGATCTCGAAAGCCATGTACCGAGACTGCCTCACCAGATTGCCTTCCTTATTCAGGTCATCATCAATTCTAAAACGATTCATCGTACAGTTATTGATGAAGGCGCTTCAACTTTCATCATGTTTGTTGCCTGTTGGAAGGCTATTGGTTCTCCCACTTTGAGTCAGTCTCCTACAACTTTGGAAGCATTTGATGGGAGAGAGTCTCGCCCTTATGGTATCCTCCAACGCTTGCCTATTACTTTGGAAGGGAAGACTGTCAAAGTGGAAGTTGAAGTCATTGATGTTAATCTAACTTACAACCTACTTTTGTGCCAAAGCTGGACATATTCCATGCGCGCCGTGGCTTCATCTCTATTTCATGTCATTCGTTTCCCTCATCAGGGGAAGATTGTCACAGTAGACCAGCTCTCTTTCTTTGCTTCCTCTTCCGAAGGCAACGTGCCTTTTGTGGAGCATACCTCCATTCCATTAGAGAGTGTGGGAGCTGGGCTCTTTAAAGACCCTGCCCTTATGGGTGTCTTTCCACTCCCACCTCCGAACGTCGCTCCTATCAACATGATTTCCGTTCGTTCTGGTTCCCCATTTCACACTATCGCTACCCTCAGCCCCTTTGCCAAACTGGGCATTGATTATATAGCCGGTAACCCTCGCTCGGCCGGGGTCATGGGCATATCGTCAGTGCCATTGATCATTTTACAAAATGGGCCGAGACGATGCCTACACTATCTAGGCCGGTAACACAGCGGTGCAACTGGGTAAGCCCTGAAATGGACTTTACTTGAACAAATATCATGCGTGCACTCTATTTTGTACATACGCGTGCTTTAGCAAAGTGTGTTGTGTGTGCATGTTTTCATGTTTTTGGCTTGGTGTGTCGACGTGATTGCCACTTATTGTGTCCTTTTGCTTCTTGTACAGATGTCTGGTTCGCCTTACGTTGGTTTCGTCGATGGTGCCTCCCGTAGTACACACAACCTGTCTTCTACGGCATAGGTGATCTACGATCCTCATGGTGAGCTAGTGGACCTTCAAGGGGTTTGTATAGGTTGTACCAAGAACAATGTTGCTGAGTATAGTGTTGTGATTGAGTTACTAGCCGAGGCGATTAATCTCGGTATTCGAACATTTGTTGTGAACCTGGACTCTCAGCTTGTCGTCCACCAGCTCAATGGGCGATATTCCGTCAGAGACCATCGGATTCTAAGGTTATATCTACGTGTTAAGTTGTTAGAAAGGAATTTTGATTTCATCACATATCAACATATTTCAAGACGATTTAATACGTTAATTGATCCATTAGCTAATTATGTATTAGACAGACATTTGCATAACATGTAATTAAAACAGTAAAAGAAGCATAAACACATAATAAACCATAAGAATGTGTATATATATATATATATAAATGTCGAAATGTTTGCTCAGCATGCATCAAATAGATAAAAAATAATACATGTTCATCTTAATACATCCGGAGACGACATGTCTCTCAAAAAATATGCATGAAGATAAAGCCTAGATGTCTAATCCCTGTGATGCTCATGATAGCACGTCACCGCATGCACTAGGCATCTCAAGAGATGGTGGATGCGACTGGGCACTCCCACTGTATGTCTCTGATACTCTAATGGGACATCCGCTAGCCGAGCATAATCCAGAATCCCCCAAGCAATACCCTCAAGGTTCTGGATCAGTTCTCCCCCCTCGGCACCCTCTTCCTGAGGGTTTGCTGCAGGCTGGTTTCTCTGCGAGATAGGAGACATGGCAGCTAGTCACTCTGGGCCAACGTCTGCATACACATATAATTGTTGTTAGAACAAACATGTATTAACAAAAAAATATCATAAAACATAAAAATAAAAAAGAGGTCATACCCAGCTCCTCATCCCACTCATCTCCCTCTGGCAGTGGGAGATCTGGGTCACCTGTGAAGTCAGTCCCTGCATACGGCCAATCCTCGACCACGATCAGCTGGCGACAGAGTCACCCAAAAAACTCTGGCCTCCAGGACATCTGTTGGCCTCCTCCCCCTTTGGGCATCAGTGCTGCCCAACAAGCCATTCTCGGCTCTCACGGCACCGGATCAGGTACGATGCCCCCTTGGCCCTGAAAGATTGGTAATCGTTCTAGAATGAACGTTACCAGAATAGAACCATAGCCAAACTGCTTCAGTTTGCCTCGCTTACTTTTTGTAAGCTATCTCTTCATGTTTGCAGTCACTGTTGTGGCCCAATCAAAGATAGTGGGATTCAAACACTCTCTGGCCAATATGAGTTGGTTTTTTGTTTCCTCGTCGGGTGCCTGTGCCCTGCAGCCCGTGTGATGGTAAATAACACCGCCTTGAGTGTTAGATCCCGAATGGTGGCAATATCCACCTTTGCACTTACGGATCCGAATTGTGCCCCTGGGTACACTCGTTCCATCACCTCGCCCATCTTCTCCCCAGATGGTCTGCTCCCTATCAATATGGGCATCGGCCCTCTGCGTGACAATCCCATGATGAAGTAGATGTCAGATACATCCAGTTCCAACACTTGATCTCGTATTCGGAACACTTGCTCGTGTTCGTCCAAAATATTGATCAAGCACTATAAGAGCTCAGGTTGAGCTCATAAGTAAGGCGTCAGGAATAATTTTTTTCAGCCCGCAATTCTTGAGGGCATCCATGCAACCTTCGTCTTCCATGGCCAATTCATCCACTCTATCATGCTCCCTCTCTTTCCATTTAACCACCATTTTGTTCGATTGCCTGCATCCACATGATCAAACAACCTTGATTAGATCTCTGGAAAGCTAAGAAATGCATTGAAATCTGTTAAAATTTTGAAATTCAAAAGAAAAACCGCGCTCGGCCGTTGGCACGGGCCTTTGGAGTAAAAAGGCCCATTGGTGCAGGTCCGTGCCTGATACCCGCGCCAATGGGTGCGGCCATAGTTTTTCAATTTCCCTCCACAGAGATTGAAAGAGTAAGCAAAAACTATTAAAAAATGGACTAAAATGGAGTATGAGGAAGCGCCTCTTACCTGGAACTGACGACGCTCCAAATGGTCGCACGGATCTATCACAATCGCCGCTCGAATATCGCACACCAAAAGCACCACTGCTGCTCTCCAATGAGCGACAGGTTTTTATGCGACTTAGACGGTGAAACGAGTTGTATTTTATACTTTTTCGGACTCGGTAAATACACGAAAAAGTCATTATGGAGTCATCTTTCTGCTCTTTTCTGACTCTCTAAATATGAAAAGAATGCCGAGTTATTCCTCTCGACTCGCTAAACGTAAATGAGAGGTGGTCGTCTTTAAACTCTTTTCCGACTTTGTAAAGACGAAAAGATCGTCGGGCCCTTGTCGTTTCAGGATCGTTAACGGTTAAGAAACGACGTGGTTTTGGTCACTTTTTTACTTTTTCAGGTCGAAATAACTAATCATGAAAAGTACTCCTCGATCGTAATGGTCGGGGGGTTCTTTCAAGCATTGTTTTATACTTTTTCGAGCTCAAGAGACACAACTTTACGAAAAAGGACACCCCTGGAGTTTACTTTTTGTTGTCTTTTCAAACTCTCTAAACATGAAAAGATGTCGAGTTCTTCCTCTGTCGGACTCGTTAAAACTTGATGACATTGGATTCCATCAAAATGACGCCCTACAAGCATATGCTATCCCCGTCAAGCTTGTTATAAAAAAATAACTGGGGTACTCGCCAGAAATGGTGTGGAAAATGGAACCAGAATCATTGTCGTGTCGACAGTATGTCGCTCTTGAACATGGCACTTGTCTGCATTCGTGTCTGGGTGGGGACATCTCATCTCGTTTTTCACTTGCCTCCGTGGGTTTGGGTGATCCTGTTTGACCTCTCATCTGCTCTTTGCCTTGTCACCATGACCTCTGATCATTTGATGTCAAATACTACCAAGTCCACTATCGTGTCGCCGATATGTTCAAGAGAAGTAACAACCTCCCTCTGATAACTCACATAATCCTGATTCACAAAAACATTATCTTCCTCTGTCTCGCGTCGATGATGTGGGAAACACTATGGCCCACCTTTGATCAAGGTTGTTTCTTGTCGACTTCAGCTCATTATCCAGGAAGTTGACCTAGAGACTCCCTTTTGGTGTCGTGGAGCCTGCATGCCTCAATGGCAGGTTCTTCGCGTTCGACGCGAGGTTTTCATCATTAGCCTCCGATTGAATGATTCTACGGGTGTTCAACGCCGGCTCACTGATTCGCACGCTGTAGATTGTACCTATAGTACCTTGAAGGCCATTGCCATTATTGGTGGTACCTCTCACGTCTGTTAATAGTTTTCATCATTGGCTAGTAATCAGACGATGTTTTTGCATGTTCGACTTCAATTCCCATATTCGCATGCTTGAACTTGTACTTTGTTCGGGTCGAGATGGAGCGCAAGACCCTGGATTTTGTCTGTTTGGATCCAGGTTGTGATTTTGTGGATTATTGTGATTATTACATGACTCATTCACTGGATGGCTGCGACCATGCCTGAGTCTATTTATCGATCCTCACTGGATGGCTGCGTCCATACCTTCGATCTAGATTCTTATGTACTCTGCTATGGATGGTTGCGCCCATACCACATATATCATGTACTTGAGATATCAGTTGTACTTCTCCACGCAGGTTTTCCGTCGAAAGTGTTTTCGGTTGGACATGTTCTTGTAAAGCATTTCATCCCTCTCTCTCTCGGGCCTCATGCTTTAGGGGGCATCTGTTACATAGCAATTTGTCACCGTCCCTGTTACCCCTGTCCCGCATCTTGGAGGACTCATTTCGGGACCTATGAGAAGTTACATGACCTGCAAACACTTGCATTGCATTCCCCTGAACATGAGCTTCATTTTCCCTGAAGACATGTCCTGCTAAAAAACCCTAAAAATAGCCCTTTTTTCATTGGCACGGTTCCATAGTGTAGCACTCGCGCCAATGGGGGAAATCCTCCAAAGAGGGCACGCCAGTTGGCGCTCTGTCACAGAGTCACACTCGTGCCAACCATAATCAGTGGTGTTTTTTAACAAACAAACTGCGGAAGATTCATCCTAACAAATTCCTGGACTGAATCTATCTTGAGTTGGGTGGTTTGGCTATGGATTTCCATAGAGAGGAAGTGGTTTTCCGCCTCTCATGGAAGCTTCCTTCATGATATGGCCAATCCCATGATTATTGTGGATGATCCCAACTCCCCTTCCTCCATCTATGTAAGCTTGTCCATTTTCCTTGGCAAGCTAGTTCCAGAGATTCAGAATTGTCAAGTTTCCAAGAGCTTCATGCTGCAAGAGCCTTCTTCATTCCCATTAGGCGAAATCCAAGTAAGGAGATTCTTGTCCAATAATCAAAGAGAGAGAGGCTTGTTCCTATTCCCAACAATCTTTGCAAGACATGTGCTGCTAATTACCCAGCCAAAGGAGAATCTAGCGTCATAACTATGGTTGTATCCTTCTTTGATTATTATTAATAAACGACTATTGGTTATGGTTACACTCTTATTGTTCTTTGTGATGATGATGAGTTATATCCTTTCTGATTGATATATAGTTGCATATGCTAGATTTTATGTTTGTGTTTGTGTCGTTTCTTGTATGTGCAGGTGTCCATTCACAGAGATCGTGGGGATCGTGATCTGTCGGAGCAAAGGAACGAGAGAATCACCTCTTCTACAAGCACTAGCGTTGGAATCCAGGTAGGCCTTCATCACTGGTCTTTAATTTGCAATTAGGAACTTGCGCTGTAGCATTGTATGATTGTTTCTAGACCCGGTCTGGGCTAGTAGGGATCGCCTCTGTCCGTAGAGGGGATTTACCTCCTCAAAAAAAACCAAACCCTCAATCTCACAGGCCTATTCTAAAGACTGAAGACTAGTTGCGTTGACAGAGCCTACCAGGCAGAGGCCGATGCATTTTTTCCGAGCATACCCAACTACAAACCCCAATACTTGCAAAAGAATCAACACACAGTTGTTAGCAACCTATCGACATAGGAAAACAACACAAGTGCATGAGTGCAAGTATAAGAGGGATACATTTTCCCTACCTGAAGGATTTGCGGTGAGAACAGAGAACAAGCCTTTAACCCTCGAATTCCAACCAACGATTGAAACAAAGGAGCGGCCACATTAGGAATAGAAGAATGGAAAATACAAATTGAATCATGGATAGAAGAGGCTACCTACATTGAAGCTGAAGACCAGAGAGCGCCACTATTTCGAAACCTGAGTGCATGCCAACCCACTGAGTTTCACAAGCAAGACAACCTCATACCAGAACCCGAGCTCATGGAGCAAAGACCAGTTGAAACAACTGCAAAAAGAGCACAAAATTCTACTTACACAGGCGGTGGCAGAAGCATTTTTGGTTGCCTAACGAACCAAGACCAAAGATTATCCAAGCAAGCATAAGAGTCAAGCAAGTATAAGAGTCACACTGTCGGACAAGAAAAACCAGAAGGCGTGCCTAGCAGTTGCAGCGCAACTGCATTCACAAGCAGCAAAACCACACTAGAGAAAACCCTCGGCTAACAAGTGCAAAATGGTTGAATGAATGACGGAGGAAGAGTTTTGGCATGAAACGAAGAGCGGGAAATGTGACCCGAGGTATAGTACACAGTATTGATTGCACACATAAATGCCACCTATCATTTTCCAGAAAAATATGAGAGATTGGTAATCATAAACTAATCCACAGCTAAAACGCACTTAAATCATTTAATTATTGATTAGTATGAACAATTTTGGGCTGGTCCCATCATAGCGGTTGAAATTGACTGAAGAAATGGAGGTAGGAAGGAGAGGTCGTGGAAGAGGTGTTCGGAGGATAGCAGAGGAAGGACTAAGAGAGGAGATCATGATTCATACTGCTCGTTTGGAGGCAGTCGAAGCAGTGAGAAGAAGAGATCCAGAGGTAGGTGATGACAACAAAGAGGAAGCTGAAGCGACAACAGATGTATCGAATGGAGAGGGCCCAGAAATGAGACTGTTGAGATCTGTCTTAGTGGCAAGCAGTAAACCCAAACTAGAACTCCCAAATTATGATGACAGCCTATCCATAGAGGTTCTATTGGATTGGATCAGTGAGCTAGATAAGTATTTTGAGTGTGAGGAGGTCAGTGAAGACTGCAGAGTTAAGTTCGCTGCGATGAAGTTGAAGGGACACGCAGCCCTGTGGTGGGACAGTGTCCAAATAGAGAGAAAGAGATTGAACAAGTTGTCGATCAAAACCTAGTCAAGGATGGTGGCCAAGTTGAAGGGAAAATTTATGCTGAAAGACTATTAGATCGCACTACACAGACAAGTGCAGAATTTGAAACAGAAAGGAATGACGGTGAGGGAGTAGACTAAGGAGTTTTATCGAGTGAACTTAAGGGCCGGTTATACAGAGGATACCTCGGAGAAGACAGCTAGGTATGTAATGGTTTAAGACTAGAAATTTTAGATGAAATTAGTATTCTGTCTACAAAGAACATTGAAGAAGTGTATCAGAGTGCTATGAAAGCTGAAGAGAAATTACTAGAAAGCAAAATGCCAGGAGAGGATGAGGAACCGACAGAGGAAAAGGCCAGCCATATGGCAGAGGGCGGACTACTAGTAGTAATGAGGAAGGTAACAGTTCTAAAGCTTCCGAATCAGCAGATAAAGGTGATAGTGCGAAAGGTGGTAGGCCATATCAGTGAGGTAGGGGAAATGGACGAGGTAGAGGAGTTGGTTACCAATGCTACAGGTTTCATAAGTGGAGACACAGATCAATTGAGTGTCCTGAGGCAGACCAAGCTGGACAGAGGGGTGCGTATGTCGCACAACCCGAAGAAGCAGAGGCACCTCCCCAAGAAGCAGAGAATGCTCCAGAAACAGGGGAAGCCCTGGTGTTGAACAAGGTGTTGTTAAAACCAGCAAAAGAAACCACTGGACAAACTTAGTGGAAGGCTTTGTTTCGAACAATTTGTAAGTCACACGGTAAGTGTTGTAAGCTAAGTATTGATAGCGATAGTACATATAACTTGGTGGCCACAGAGATGGTGGAAAAGTTGGAATTGAAGCGATTGAAACATCCCACCCCTTACAAAGTTTCATGGCTGAAAAAAGGCCATCAGTTGCTGGTGGATGAACAATGCGAGGTGGAGTTTCAAATAGACAGATATAAGGATAAGGTCATTTGTGACATCATGCCGATGGATGTATGTCACATGCTGCTAGGCAGGCCATGGCAGTATGACAGAAAGGTGGTACATGATGGATTGACAAACTACAATAAGTTTGTCAAGGATGGAATCAAGCAGACGCTTGTGCCCATCAGGGAGGAAGGAACAACAGGAACAAGTGAGCCAAGAACATTGTTGGTTAGCGGAAAACAATTTCTTAAACAAGTTGAGGATAGCGAGGTGAGTTATGCAGTTGTAAGAAGAGAAAAAATGGTACTGTTGCATACAGAGGTATCAGATTTACCCCTAGAAATTCAGCAGATGTTGCAGGAATTTACAGACATAGTGGTGGATGACTTGCCAAATAAATTTCCCCCCAAAAGAAGCATAAGTCACCATATTGACTTCATACCTGGAGCAAGTTTTCCGAACAAGGTAGCATACCGAATGAGCCCCAAGGACAATGAAGAGATTAGGAAGCAGGTGCAAGAACTGCTAGGCAAAGGATTGATAAGGGAAACTTTGAGCCCTTGCGTAGTTCCAATGGTTCTCGCTCCCAAGAAAGGAGGAGAATTGCAGATGTGCATAGAATTGAGGGCCATCAATAAAATCACCATCCGATATAGGTTCCCACTGCCATGGATGGACGATATGATGGATTTCCTAAGTGGGGCAGCATATTTTTCTAAAATAGACTTGAAGAGTGGGTATCATCAGATCCGAATTCGAGAGGGGGATGAGTGGAAGACAGCGTTTAAGACGAATGGGGGACTGTATGAATGGCTAGTTATGCCATTTGGGTTGAGAAATGCACCCAGTACATTTATGTGGTTAATGAATGAAATGCTAAAAGAATACATCAGAAAATTTGTGATAGTGTACTTGGACGACATACTAATTTTCAGCAGGACAAGGGAGGAGCACCTTCAACATGTTCGGAAAGTGCTAGAAAAATTGCAATAGAATAAACTGCTGATAAATCTGAAAAAGTGTACTTTTCTCCAAAAAGAATTGATTTATTTGGGCTTTGTAATAGCAGAAAACGAAACTGAAGATGGATTCGGAGAAGATTGCAGCGATAGTTAATTGGCCATCTCTAAAAAGCTTATTTAAGGTACGTAGTTTTCATGGGGCTGGCGAGTTTTTACCAGAAACTCATAAGAAATTTTAGCGAAATCTGTGCACCTATGTTGGAAACCATTAAAAAGGCTAGTTAGCCTTTTCGATGGACTGATGTAGCGGAGAGGAGTTTTCAGCTACTAAAGAAGAAGATCACAAAAAGACCGATCCTGAGATTGCCAGATTTTAAAAAGCTCTTTCAGGTTCACTGTGATGCTAGTGGTATGGCTATTGGAGTTGTACTTAGCCAAGAGGATAAACCTGTTGCATTTTTCAGCAAGAAGCTAAATGAAAGCAAACATAAATATTCGTCCTATGACAAGGAGTTCTATGTTGTTGTGCAGGCATTAAAACACTGGAGGCACTATTTGTTGGGAAATGAATTTGTGTTGTTTTCAGATAATTCTGCACTACAATATGGGATGCAACAACACAAGTTGAATCACAAACATGCCAAGTGGGTGGAATACTAGCAGAGTTTCACCTTTGTGTTGAAACACATCAGCGGGTATGCCAACAAGGTAGTGGATGCATTGAGTAGGAGAGCCTTACTTTTACAGGAGAGTATTGTACAAGTGTTGGGTTTTGAGCACTTGAAATATTTATATCAGACTGACACAGATTTTAAAGAAGCTTATGAGGCATGTCAGAATCCTTTGGTGAGAGATAACAGTCCATGGTTGGACTACAACTTGCAAGAGAAATTGTTGTTTAGAGGAGGACAATTATGCATTCCTGACTACTCGATGAGAGAGAACATTATTCGCGAGAAGCACAGTGGAGGTCTAGCCAGACATTTTGGCATAGACAAGACACTCGGGCAGCTCAATCATTTCTACTTTTAGCCAAAGATGCGAAGGGATGTACAACGATTTGTGATCAGATGTAAAGTGTGCCAGTTGGCAAAGGGTCATAGTTAAAACACAGGACTGTATACACCGTTGCCTGTTCCAAGCAGACCGTGGGACTCAGTCAGCTTGGACTTTGTCTTGGGTCTACCTAGGACACAGTGAGGTTATGACTAGGTGATGGTAGTAGTGTATAGATTCTCGAATATGGCCCATTTTATCCCTTGTAGAAAAACCAGTGATGCCACTCATGTGGCCCACTTGTTCTTCACAGAGATTGTCAGGTTACATGGGTTGCCTAAGTCTATTCTTTCAGACAGGGATGCGAAGTTTACAGGGAACTTTTGGCGTACTTTGATGAAGAATATGGATACACAGCTGAGTTACAGCTCTGCTTATCACCCGCAAACCGACGGGCAAATAGAGGTGGTAAAAAGGAGTCTAGTAAACCTGCTACGGAGTTTGATTGGTGAGAATTTGCGGATGTGGGATCGAGTGCTTGCATAGAAAAAGTTCGCTTATAATGACTTGCCTAATCACAACACAGGTTACAGTCCATTTCAAATCCTGTACGTCATGCATCCTCGCGGAGTGCATGAGTTGCGAGATCTCGGACTGCAAGAAAGGTGAAGCACAGATGGAGAATATTTCGCTAACGTGATGAAAGATTTACATGAGCAGGTGAAAATTAAATTGCAAGACAGCAGCCAAAAGTATAAACAACAAGAAGATTTGAAGAGAAGGGAAGTACAGTTCAATGTAGGAGATGAATTCCTCATGCATTTGTGCAAGGAATGCTTCCCTAGAGGTGCATACAATAAGTTGAAGTATAAGAAGATAGGTCCCTGCAAAGTCCTATGGAAATTTTCAGCGAATGCCTATGAGATACACTGCCACCCGGGATAGGCATTTCACCCATCTTTAATGTAGCAGACCTGTTTCCTTACACTGCTGACCTAGAAGAAGAATACAAAACCACACGGCCTACACGGAATACCCAGGATGGAGGAGAAACTTGGATGAGACAGATGCCTTACGTTCAGCCTCCCGAGATCAAGAGCATCCTCGATACTCAGGTGGCCAAACGAACTCGGCAGAAGGAGTATCTGCAATACCTGGTCAAGTGGAAGAACTATCCTATTGAGGACAGTTTGTGGCTTGATGCCAGACAGATTGAGAAGGCAGGTTCTTCAATCGAGAAGCTCATGGACCAGAGTCATGATTTCTTTTTACCCCGGGAGCCTGATGCAGGAGCATCTAGCTAGGGCACCATGGCCAGGTGTTGGTCTCCACCAAGATGGAAGTTTTCTTAAAAAGTTGTTTTTTTATGTTAGTTTGTCAAAGTAGGGTGTAAGTTTTTGTTTACTTTTAGTTTCAGTACTAGTTAGGGACGGTTTGGTCGATTAGGGTCATTAGTTTTTCTGTCTTTAATCAATAGAGATAATAACTGTTTTGTCATTCTGGAGGAAAAAACAAAATGTGTTTGACGTAAAATCTTGTCAAAGAGCAAAACCGAATACAAGCATCGTTATGTAACTAAATAGAATTACAACTGAAAACAGTAACTACACAGTTTAGGTAACTGTGAGCAGAGACTATAAATGTACATGAAAAATCCATTGAAAGGGTTCAACATTTTTTTTAGCACTCAAGCAATAATAATAAAAGAACAGACAATTCAAATCCATCTGTGCATCTACAACATTTTTCATTTTGCTTCCTAATTCACTGAACATCAAAGTAAACGATACAATGCTCACAGACAAGTTTATAAATACTTCTTCTTTTCTAAGAGACAAAGTCCAGACAACGAGATAGAGATGCATTTCCAGAACGAGGGTTTGTATCCCATAGAAGAAATCGACATTGAATCAACAAGAGTGAATGCAGATGAATAAATCGGACGAGTAAAGCACATACATGCCATACATTATCTTCTTAACTTCGAAATCGACCACCAGAACAATTACCAGAGCAACTACAGAACTTTCTGTTTGTGAAAAAAAGAAAAAATTACCAATACAGTTGCAAATTAACAATTGTAATTCGAAGGCGTTGAAGCTAGAATGAAAGGAACGACAGCCAATCATCATCATTAAAACAAGGTAAACCGGAACCAACGTTTTCCTGAAAGTTTTTTTTCTTTAAATTATAAAATGAAATGTATGAGCATCCATAGTAGAGTTTCAGAATAAACTGGAAACAGTCACATAGCCGACGATCGACAAACCCTAGGTGAGGGTTTTTGGAAATGGTTCCCACACATTAAAAGTTACAACCAACAATCACAGAACCGAGGAAGCCTATGCTAACAAAACGACCGGGACGTTGGCTACAACCGAGAGACAACATTGACTAAGTATTGAGGAAAACCAAACCCTCAATCTCACATGCCTATTCTAAAGACTGAAGACTACTTGCATTGACAGAGCCTACCAGGCAGAGGCCGACACGTTTGTTCCGAGCATACCCAACTACAAACCCTAATACCTGCAAAAGAATCAACACATAGTTGTTAGCAACCTGTCGACAGAAGAAAACAAAACAAATGCATGAGTGCAAGTATAAGAGGGATACATTTTCCCTACCTGAAGGATTCACAGCGAGAATAGAGAACAAGCCTTTAACCCTCGAATTCCACCCAACGACTAAGACAAAGGAGCAACCACATTAGGAACAGAAGAATGGAAAAGACAAATTGAATCATGGATAGAAGAGGCTACCTGCATTGAAGCCGAAAACCGGAGAGCGCCATTGTTTCGAAACCTGAGTGCGTGCCAACCCACTGAGTTTCACAAGCAAGAGAACCTCATACTAGAACCCGAGCTCGTGGAGCAAAGACCAGTTGAAACAATTGCAAAAAGAGCACAAAATTCTACTTACATAGGCGGCAACAGAACCATTTTTGGTTGCCCAACGAACTAGGACCAAAGATTATCCAAGCAAGCATAAGAGTCAAGCAAGTATAAGAGTCACACTGTCGGACAAGAAAAACCAGAAAGTGCACCCAGCAGTTGCAGCATAGCTGCATTCACAAGCAGCAAAACCACACCAGAGCAAACCCTCGGCGAACAAGTGCAAAATGGTTGAATGAATGACGGAGGAAGAGTTTTGGCTTGAAACGAAGAGCGGGAAATGCGACCCGAGGTATAGTACATAGTATTGATTGCACACATAAATGCCACCTATCATTTTCCAGAAAAATCCGAGAGATTGGTAATCATAAACTAATCCACAGCTAAATCACACTTAAATCATTTAATTATTGATTAGTCTGAACAATTTTGGGCTAGTCCCATCACCCTGCCTTGAGCATGTGGGGGACGATGGTTGTTATGACCTTCGTACTGCCCATATCACCTCCCAGCGTAGCTTCTCTGACATCGACCTACACCCCGATCGGGAGAAAACCAACAATGGATTTTATGAATGGCTAGTAATGCCAGTTGGGTTAACAAATGCTTTGAGCTTTTTATGAGGTATAATGAATAAAGTGCTAAAAAGCTTCATAGGAAAGTTTCTTATAGCTTATTGATATCCTAGTGTACATTCAGAAGAACATCTTAGATGGTTGTTAAACCAATTGCAAAAGAAAAAGTTATTAATCAATATGAAAAGTGTACTTTTATGAGCACACAGATGGTGTATTTAGGCTTTGGTATATCAAGAGACAACTTGTAGATGGATCAAGATAAGGTTAGAGCTATTATTAAAAGAATTTCATTGAATATTTATTTTGAGATAAGATTTTTTCATGAATTGGCTAGCTTTTATAGGAAATTTATGGAAAATTTCAATATAATTTATGCTTCAAATGTAAAAGCCATCAAGAAAGTTAAACAACCATTTCAATGGACTAAAGTAGTTTGAAAAAATTTGGTTAAATTTTTTCAAGTAAAGTGTGATGCTATTGGAACTACAATCGATAGTGTATAAATCCAAAAAGATAAGCCAATTTCTTATTATGAAGCTAAACACAAATAAAACTAAACTTAAAATATTTCTTTGAAAATAAATTATAACAATATGAGATAGAATAAAATGTTAAAATATACTCCAAATATATTTTATAAAAGCCAACCCACTTCCCACTGCAACTTACTTTCATTTTCGGCTTTCTTTTTCCTTTTTAATATATTCCTTCTCAATTCCACTTATTTGGTTTGTTAACGGCTAAATAAAGTATTAAATATTACATTAAATTATATACTAACCATCCCATCATTCGTCCATTCACCATTTTTTCCTGGAAGGCGACATTCAGAACACACACCTTTCCTTATTAAAGTAGAATGAAAGGAGACAGATAATAAAACTGTGGTTCACACAAAAAGAAATCAACTATCGCATAGCCATGTTCAAGCTTGAAGAATACTCAGAGTGGTGCATGAATAATCGCAACAACCAGCGCCATCTCCACTTTCCTCTCCTCCATTTTCAAGCCCAGTTACCATTCAACGATGTCCGTAGGATAAAAGAAGCTGAGCTGTACAGAGAGATCGCTGCAAGCTATTGGGATGCTGTACTGCTTGATCATCTGGAAACCAAATATACAGATGATAGTTTTTTTATTATATCCCAGTGGGAGAAGTACAGGACTCTGGTAGAACCCATGGATATTGCATATTTCTATGGGATGAGTATGGATGAAGAGCGTGGAGATTATTGTTTGGATGGCAATAATAATATACCTGCTCGTTACAGAGTGGTTGAAGAGATGTGGTTGAAATCTCTGAATGTTGCAGATAAAGAGAGTGCTGCTATTTGGTGGAAGGAGTCGAGAATAAATGTATGTGAACAGGTTAAGGGTTTGAGAGAAAGAATGAGAAACAGACCTCATGAGATGCATATCGAAATTGGAGAGTCAAATTAAAACAGACCTCATGAGATGCATGAGAAAACCCACCCTGAAATTCAAGAGTATTTGTAGCCATGAAGGCGCACAATCCTGGTTTTATCCATTCATCATTATGAGGTATTCAGAAATTGGGATGCTGTAAAATGTACATCTCTGTAATTTTATGCTGTTTTGTAACCTTAATTAGCTGCATAATCAAGATAATTTAAATATTTATGTTTATGTTTATTTTTATAATTATTATGATTTATCTTATGGTGTTATTTTGATTTTTATAATTATTATGTTTTATCTTAGGGTTTTGGTAAAATATTATGGACTTCATTTATTTTCCATTTAATTTATTAGTTGGTCACTTTTCCATCTCGATAGCAGCCAGCCATTGCAGTGCTCTTCATCTAATCTTACTCGCTGTTTCTACAAATTTTAGAATTGACTGCACCTTGTATTTTTACAGCTTTTTCAAAATATCATTACTGCACTTTATAATTTTGAATTTTAAAATTTATTCATTATTTATGGTTAATTTACATCATCTTTTTCCTAATATATCATTAGTTTTACTCTGTTTTTGGATTTTGAATTTAAAATTATCCTTGTTAGTTAAGAATTTTTTTTTAATGGAAATAGGTTGTTACTCAAGATTTTTATGATCATTTTTCTTGATGATGATGATGGTTAAGGTCCACCAAGACCAAACATTGGCCTATCCGACCTAAAGAAACAAATTATTTATTTTGATTTAAGATTTTATTTCTATGCTCAAAAAGCTTGGATAGAAGCCTCCCAAGCTTACTATAATTTTGACATTATAAAAGGCTAGGAAGGTCAGTATTGTAACAAAGATTGTGAAACTGAGATCTAATGTGGTTGTACGTAAGGCACTCTAAGAGGAAGTGGTTTTCATCCTCGATGTTCCTATTCTCACATATATGGCAGATCCTTTCCATCCATGGCGTTTTAGGAACTACCCAACGACCTGTTTCACTATGGAGCTCATGAAAATTCGTTCTAATCTTTGCTATATTAATTTTCTTCTTTGAGCTAGTTAAAATAGAGAGATACTTTTGATCTTCTAGGGTGGGGTTGATGACCTTCTTATAATAACTTAATTTTCTTTTAGCCGCTAAATCTTTCTCACACCACATTTTTTCTTTGAACTTAGAAGTGACAATATCTTTAATGTTATTTATGTTTTGCAATGCATCGTTCTCATTGATCTTCCAATAGTTTAACCAGGCCCTTGTGTCTTTATGCCACCCTCGATTGAGCCTTAGGTGGTTTTGGCTAGAATTTAAAGCTAGCTTAGGAAGTCTATGATCGTCTATGTTATTGAGTTTGTGCTTGTATAGCAGAAACCTAATCATAGCTAGGCTCTCAATAGGGGAAAGACCTGCTTCTATAATGAGAATAGGATAGGGTGTATTACTTTTAATTTTCAAATTATAAGTTATAAAACACTTCTGGATTTTCTCAATCTTTCTCCATGATTCTCTGGAGATGCTGCAACCCGAAACCTCACAGCCATATAAGATAACAAGAGTGACTAAAGTTTCAAAGAGAAACTTCTTTTTATCCCACATTACGAGGTTCGTTGTTTTACAATTATTTTCAAGACCAAAATAAGCTTTCCACCCCCCATTAATCATTTTCTCAATGCTATGGTTCCAATTGAGCTTGTGATGAATATCAATTCCTAGGTACTTGTA